>MU224399.1:1421295-1444202 GCA_018584345.1 Thuja plicata
ATTGATTCTCAATTTATGATTTATTATGTCCTCTTAGTTACTCAATGACGTCTGCACAAAGACAAAGAGTCGCAAGGATTGGGGGCATAATTTTTTTCTTGATTTTCTGCGTATGGTGATTGTTTCACATGATCCTATAAATTTCACTTGACTAGGATGTTTATGGTAAGAGCTTCCATAATGGGTGGATAATCGCATATATCTCGATCTTTGTTATGTGTAAACTATGGTGAGTTTGACGCACTTTCCTTATCTATTTTCTGGATCCAGATTCTCACTAAGGTATATGAATCATAATGTACCCAAGGATATGAATTTTCAAGGTCATTGCAGGTTCAATATCTTGCCTTAATCAGAAACTGGTATATTAAAAGGAAGGTGACTATTTTGATGTCCTGGCTCCTATAGCTTGGTACCTAAGTCTATTTCCAACATTTCAATAAAATATAGTATTCATATTATCATAATATCAGTGGGTATTATTGATGATTATACTATTTGGTGGTATCCGTTCCAAAAGCACCCAATGATGATAAAAATGTTGCAATATTTGCTCAATCAGTGACAAGTCCTAAGAGTCTTCATGTAGCTGCATTTAAAGATTGCCTGATGCATTTTGTCCAACAGTACATAGCAAACATAAGATAATTTGAAGCTCAAAACATGGTTTCTATCTTCTTCTACCAATATCCAGTCAATTACATCATTTATATTACTGATATCCTCCATAGCATACATTTTGCATCCATTTTGAAAAGCAAAGCTGAAAAATACAAAAATAAAACATCCATGTATTGCATTTTTACTTCTACATCCTAGGTGCATCCGTACATATATTTTTGCATCACTGGAAAATCAAAGAAAACATACACTTGTATTTCCACATAAATATTGTTCACATCAGTAATATATTCATCACATCCACATTCAAAAATGATGTTGTCAACTATAAACTAGCTCATCATAAGATCAAGATATCATCACATGTGCAAGAAGATACATTTACCACATCTATGAAAATAAAAATGGATACATCTACCACATGAAACATGTCAGAATCTAGACACTACAAACATGATACAAATCAAAGTGTAAAGAGTATCAATAAGCATAAAGCGTATCAGTCAGAATAAAGAGTATCAATGCGTATAAAGAGTATCAAAACATAAAATGTATTAGATGTATACAGAGTGTCAGTACACATAAAGAGAATCATTATGCCAAAACTCACGAATCAGATATATATATATATATATCAATGTAATGTACAAAAAGGGGATCTTAGCAGGATCCAGATATAAATGTATAAATCTCAAAAAAAAAAGACACAGTGCACAGTCTCAACTCTGGCCCACCCCCTCTCCCTGATCAGGAAGAGGAGGAGGAGGTTGCATGAATGGTGCTGCTAGAGGTGGCATGGCTCCCTTTGACTATTGAGCTATGTGTGAGAATGTGGGTGCCCTCTGACCCTCAGGAACTACAGCATGATACAAAGCATAATAATACATCGCCCTCTGTCCCTGATGGACTGCTGTCCATGCCTGTGTATCTCTCTCAGCTCTCAGTCGCTCAATATTTCTATCCCTATCTACTAAAAATTCCTCTAGAGTAGTCACCCTAGCCTCCAAGACTATGATCTGAGCTCTGAGCTCCTCTCTCTCCTGCTCACACCTTGATAGAGGGTCCCCATCTCTACTAGGATCCTGCTCCTGTACTCTCTATCTCCGCTATCTCTTCTACTCAGGAGTAAGTAATGGGCCTGGATCTCTCTATGGGGCCACACACTAGTATCTCAGCCGTCTCTAACCACTCCCACTAGGGCCACCAGTATCTACTACCTCACCACCTACCCCCGGTCATCACCATCGTGTCTATCATCTGGGGGAGGATGCTTGCCGCCTCTGCCTCCATCTCTGCCTCCATCTCGGCCCCCATGTCTGCCTGGAGCTCTGTCTCTACCACCTCTCCCCCTGATAGGTCAATCCTTTGGATCATAATCCAATGGATCCTCTATATGAGGAATCATCTCTTTCGGCACTGTGAATCATGGGAATGGATGCTGAAGCATATCTGCAGCATATCCATCTGATACACCTACATCCTCAAAATCTGGGTGAAGGTCCTATTCTATAGCTACCATATCATGGATGTCCTGTATAGCAGTCTCATAAGTCAGCTGAGCTCCCTAGTCAGCCACCTCATCCCTAATCTGTGTATAAACTGCCACATCCTCTGTACGACCCTGTCGCCGCCCATACTGTCTAAAAACTCTTGTAACAAGGAAGTGTTTTATGATGTATCTAGTACGGCCGATCAAATATCTAATTTGACACAAGAAGGGAGCCTTCTGAGCATTAGATGTCCATACCTTACAGTCTCGGTATGGTCGCCACACAACCTCTGTCATATCGTCGAATAAATGATGCCAGTACTCGACCTTGCCCAGGTGGGGCTGCTGTAATAGACCTGCATACATATATACATAGGGTTGCTCTGGTGCCCTCTGCCTATGACTAATCAGCCATGTCAAAGGGATGTGCTCCCAGGGCCATACCTGAAGAATTAATATACCCACAGTCATACTGCAGGTATGGTGGTAAACAATCTCATGCAACTCTCGGTATATGTGAGCTAAAATGCAGCTCCCCCAGGAAAATCATCGGTGATGGATGATCATCTTCTCTACCATGCTGACCCAGCCCACCAAGAAACCATGTTGTCCTCTGTCTGGCATAAGGATGCTTCCTACCAATCCAGCTAAGTACATAGCTAGTCAATCATAGTGATCGACCATATAGTCCCATGATAGGTATCTGTGAACTATGTTGTCATCCTAAAAGAACCTCTGAGTAGTCCCAATCACAACACAAGCTCTAGACTCAAAGACAACCTCATGTCCTACCATGGGCATGTGCAAGATCCTCTAAACATCCTCTAGTGTCATGGTAATCTCACCAGTCAGTAGGTGGAAGGTGTTGTGCTCTGAATGCCATCTCTCGGCCAGAGCAGTCAACAACCCTCAGTTTACCCTGATCTCGGGTAAACCTATTAATGCTCGCAATCCACATTGAATCATGATATTCTTCTCATCATTTGATAATCAGCTAGACAATGCCAGAACTCGTGCAGGATAAGTGCCTTGAAAGGTGACTACCTCGAACTGGGCCTGATTTTTGACAAGAAAAGTTTGACATCAGCATTCTATCTACAACAAAGGGCATATTCCTACTCTACTTAGTCATTTCCAGTTCGCCGGACACAAACAGATCAAAATAATTTGAAAACCTAAGACTTTTACCAGATGCGATTCTAGAAATGTAGGATGCAATTGCGCATACAGGATGCGATCCTAGAAAAATAGGATGTGATCTTAAATGTGGGGTATGATCCCCGAAATTTGGGATGTGATTCACTGATGGAATCTAGCTCAAAACATAACTAAACCTAAAGTACTAGATGCGATCTGGGAAAACCATGATGCGACGCAAAATTTGGCAAGAACCGGATGTAATCCAGAAAATACCAGATGCGATGCATGTTTTGCAGGATGTGATCCAGAATCCCGGATGCGATCCTATCTTTGACTAGCTATAAAATGCACAAAAATACTTGAAATTCAAAAATGCAAAATTCACAGGGTAATTTATCGAGCACTTACCAGCGGTGGGTAATCGGTTGGGTGCTAGTGTCGTCAGCTCATCTTGAAATGATGTTTCCTCATAGGGACCACCATTTTCTCTATAGAGCTCTCTAATTGGCTATAGCTGAATGTCAAAATGAATAGTGAAATGGTCAATTTGGAGGCTTATATGGGTCTCTTGAGACATTAAGGGTTTCCAGAACTCCTCCCGAACAACTACAAAATCATTTGTGCTCTTTTTTCTTCAATCAGGAACCAAATCGAAGGTGCCTACAATGTTTTCAATAGCATAGTGTCCTTTTCTAACAAGTTTCATAAAATACAAATTTGCTTCGTTTATTCACCACAATGGTAAATATTGCACATTTTATCATACATTTTGATCTAAACATCATTATCACTCATATTTTCACATAATTCAACTTGATAAACGTGTGTTTATTTTAAACACACCTTCTTCTACTCCACTCTTTCTGGCCTTATCACTTCCTGCAAGTGTTCTATTCTCTATAACTGAGGGATTCTATTCTTTTCCTTCGATTTCATTCCCGAGGGGGCATGATCACACTATCGTCAATTAAATTTTTGTTCAAAATTGCATTAACAATGACTTCGTTATCAAACAAACTAGGGGCATAACAGTTTCTTTATTAATGTTAGAACTATTGGATAGAAAGCTTTGGTTCTCATAAGCTGGATATCTTATGTTTCCTCATTTTAGAATATTTTTAAAGCTCCTGGCAGCTTCGTACTAGCTTTCGGACGACAACCAAGTTCAGAATTGGTATTTTTAAAATATTTTTTTGATCTTTGGATGACAACCAAGTTCAAAATAAATTCTGTTAGTTTTTTTTAAACAAAGTGCGAGACTGATCTCATCAACATTTCGTTCGACAACTAAGAACGGGATTCTCAACTTTTCTTAAGTTAAAATCAAAAACTTTCTTTGAATCAATGCGTTGCTCGCACATCAATTCAAAGAGGGGAAAATGTAACCACCTAAATTTGGTCTATTCTAACTATGGACCCTATTTGCCCTAAGTGTGATCATACCCTCGATTATGCCCAAACGACCCTGTTACTGTTTGGCGTAATTCTTTGAATCAATTTAATATCCTAGGTGATTTTTATCACTGATTCATATTAACTATTATAGCCATGTAATTCAAATCAATTTCGACCAATCAAATCAAACCAAAATCAAATATGGCTATAGTATTTAATTATAAAGGAATTAAATAAATCCCAAAATCAAATACCCACTTGCAAATAACTCATTCCCCTAGCCTATTTAATTTAATTAAAATGGCTATAGTCCCCTAATTATTAAAAAGAAATTTCATTGTTTAAATAATTAATTCCTATATTTCTAAATGAATTAAATAAGTTTATTTAATTTATTAATATTCCCCTAAACCCCAACCTAACCCATCTCAACCACTTCTACCCTGGATTCTAACCCTTCTCAACCCATTTACCCATGCTAATCTAATCCTAATCCTAAATTCTACTCTAACCCACCTCCTAATGTTGTCACATTCCATTAAGGAATACTTAACAACTCAACCCACTTGAGAAAGTCCACTTTCTCAAGATGGACTTTCTTAAAGTCCATACTCTCTTACATCCTCCCTTCCCTCTTTAAAGGCCTTCATTAATATCAAGACCTTAAGCCTGTCTCTCCCATGCCTTATTAATGTCTTGGGCATTAATGGCTCTTACATATTCATTTATGAGTCTCCAAATTCATAAATAAACCTTGCCCCCCTCTCTCTCTCTCTCTCTCCCATTCTTCTATAAATAGAAGCCTATTTTGAGAGCAAATGAGCCTTTACCTTAGATCAAAAATACATTGTTATGTTGTTAGATTCATCCTAGATTCATATTTCATCTATTATATCATGCTAGTTCATTGTTTTCATTTCATCTTTTAAAGCTAGATTGCATGCGTTTTCACATTTTTAGTTTAAATTTGAATTAAATCCTTCATGCTAGAATAGTATTGGTCACTAATTTGAAGCATATTCTGAGGGCTAAATATGCAACTAATCACACTCTTTCTAGTTAGAAGGCAATAGGCCGATATTAGGGATTTTTAACATTTTGACTAACCATTTAAACTAATGCAATGACCTATTGAGTGTTTGTGTTGTTTTCAACAGGTACCCATTTACACACACACACACACCTTTATTTTTACATTTTTGGGGTCTAACACTGCCACATTGTGGTTTTCACCACTAGACCATTTGATTTTTTTTCATTTTTTATTTTGAACTAAGAGATTGACCACTTGCTTCTATTGTTGTACTTTGATCTAATTCATTGGTGAAAGAGGGTTCAACCACATTTAGGTATAAGGACACTGAATTGACATTTGAGAAGGAAAGTATATCATTTGGCTCGGTTAGGTACCAATCAGTCAGCTCCGGATGTATAAGGGATAAAGGTTTATTGGGTAAGTTTGTACCCATAGGGTTCAAGGACATGACATCATTTTTATGTTCATACATTTTATCGCTTAAGTCTTTAACATGGGTTTTCTCAAGATGTTTCATAGAACTTGGATCAAAATCCTCCTTACTCGAGTCCTCTTGTGTTTCTTCAGGATAAAAAATATCATGGATCAAACCTAACATTAGATTTTCCTACCCATGAAGGTACCCATGGTTCAACCACCCAATGAGTTCCATTTTATTCTTCCCTTGAATTTGATTCTTGAGTAATGTTAGGCCCTTGATTGAAACTTGATCCTTGATAAAAATTTGACTGGTTTGGTTCACTAGATATGATAACATAGGTATGAATCACTTCCACCTCCTTTTCATGACAAGAGGCTTTGGATAATGAATGCCATTCATATTTAATGGAATCATCTTCACTTTCTAAATCTACCATGTGGATGTGTTCATAGTATTTTTTGGATTTCTTTTGACCATTTCCTTTCTCATGATATCCTATCCTAGATTTTTCCTTGCTAGCCCTCCATGGTGGTTGTATAGGTTCTAACAAACCTTTATTCCTTATTCCCAAAGGTCCTCTTCCTTTGTACCCCATTTTTTGCATAATTTGGTAACCCTTGCGATACTGATGTGTTTGGATGCTAACATTTTGGACCCTTTTTGTATGAGAACTTGGAGCCTCATCATCTTTGTAAAGCCACTTCAAAAATTCATTGTCCTCTTCTTCAATAGATGAGGAGTTACTAGATCTTACAAAATGTGCATTGCATTTTTTAGGTGGATGAGCACTAGATGGTTTCCCATGTGTTTTGGGAGAAGTAGGTAAATTAAACAATGAGATGGAGTATTATCCCACCCCTTTTGTTTAATTTTGCATTGTTTTTCAAAGTATTTCATTAACTTGTCCATCATTTGATGATTGTTTCCTTTGACTCTTTCTCTTTCAAACATAGAGGTTTTTAATTGTCCTCATTTTGATGTGAAACACTCACATTAGTATTCTTGGTACCTTCATCTAAAAAATTAACTTTCTCTTTACCCTTAGTCCATGTAGATGAGTTTTTTTTTATCTTTGTTTGAGTTGGCAACCAAAGTTGAGCTAGGAATTGTTTCTTGAATTTCCTCATTAGAAGCACTTGATGAAGCCCTTTCACTATTGTGTGGAATAAATGACTCATTAGAAGGTTTTACAATGTTATAATATTGGAAGGGATTTGAGTCTCCACTGATAGTTATTTATTCACCCATGTAAGGGAAATTAATACATTCGTGGTAAGTGATGAGCCAGTTTTACTGTCTTTATTATATTAATACTTGCACTCTATTTTCAAGTATTATCAGAACAATTGTGAACTTTTAGTGAGTTGAACTTTTGTTAAGTATATAAAGAACCATTAAAGCCATGGGTGGAGTAGATATTTCATATTACACCAATATTATATATATGTTGCAGTATTTCATATAATAATCAGATGGTGTGTTCTAACATCTAGATTAATTTGATAAGCTGCTTGCATGAGTATCTTTTGCATATTAACTAATATTTCCAAGAAGTAAGAGTCTCTGGGAGTGGTTGACAACATTGAAGGAGGACGTAAAGACCAGCTTCGAGTGGATAAGCCATCATGGCATCAGAAGACACGGCTGCCACAAATTAGGAGCCACTATTTCAGAGATGCATAAATGTAGCTCTGCTATATTCCCTTCATATTACCAGCATGTTGACTTGACCGCCCAGACTTCATTGTGCACATCGTGGGCCGTTGCACTTCTTGTTCTCTTTCTTTGGCATAGTTTTAATTAGTTAATTCCTTTTCTATTTTGGAATAAAGAAGTGAATCCTCTATTTATAGGGAGGAGACTGTTTGTTTGGAAGTTCAAATTTTTGAAAGGAATACAATGTTCTAATTGTATCTTGCACAGCAAGTGCATTTTTAGTTTCATGTCTTATTCTCATGTAATCAATTTTGAAAGATAATGAAATAACTCTTGGTTCATATTCTATGTTCATAGATTAGTAGAAGACAACCAAGGGGGCCCATTTGGTAGGTGGTTTAGAGTAGAAGTAGAATATATTTACTTTATGCATTTCCAGTATTCTAGATTAAGATTATAGTTTCTTCCTGTAGCATTGTACTTTGTGAATGTTCCTGCAGCACCTGCAAGGATAGCTATAGTGAGTGCTCTAGGATGAAAGAATAGATTTAAGTAGAGTTTGAAAGTTGTAGAATTCATTTTAGTAAGGACTAAGTGTGTTTCCCTTCCTGCAGCCCTAGTATAGATTCCTTTCATGTATTTTACTTTCCTACAACATAGGTAGAATGGCTCCTTAAGGAACTTAGTGCACATACTATGCCGTACCATTTCAAGTATATGTCCCAGGGTTGACAAACTAAATGCACCTCATGGTGGGAGAAATGATCCTTAGATTGAATAAAAAATTCCTAAGAGAGGTTTTGAGCATGATTACTAAGCACCTATTGTGAGGTGGTTCAGTAAGTTGAAGGTACCACTTGCATTTCATGGATCCACGACCTCCAGAGCGGTTTTTCATTCTTGTAGTTAGTTTAGCGGTTTGTGGTTCTAAATTTTCTTCACCAGTGTCAAGAATTCATTTTCATGCATCAAAGGGGAAGAAGAAGAGATGAATATGGTAGATTTCTTCTAGGAGAACCTGTGAATTTGAATGAGCAAGCTGAAGAAGTTGAGTTCCCTTTTTTTGATGCAAGTCCCAAGTTTCCTGCAACATCTACCGCTGGAGAAGGGTCTTTGGATATAGGTGGTCTCTGGCCTTTTTCTGAAATCTTGGCCAGATTTCTTGATAATTCTAACCCAAATGCACATGCCAATAATAATCTTGTGGCTAATATTCCTTTCCAATAGCAAGTACCGCCCCTTATACCTCCAGTAATGGCACACCCTACTTTCCCAATTCCTCTTCCAAGCTTTATAAACACTTCTAACCTCAAGAATATACCCTCAGCTGCACTTCCAAAATTTTATGGGCTGATAACCAAAGATCCTGACACCTTTTTGTTTGAGTTCAACATTCTCTATCATAGCTTTGACTATAACACTGATGCCCACAAACTCAAGTTGTTTCCAGCAACAATGAAAGAGTTAGCCTTATGATGGTTTATGGGATTAGGAGCAAATGTAGCAGGCACATGGGATAAGATGCATACCCTATTTCTAGAGAAATACAAAGAATATTGCAAGGGGAGTGACCCAAGGGGAGATGACATTTTTAGAATGTCATAGAAGGAGGAAAAAACTTTGGAGGACTATGTTTCATGTTTTTTATACACCATGCAGAAGAATCCTCAACATGTTCTAGCATATGATTCATAGAAACTAGTCTTCTTGAGAGGAGTGAACGAAAGCTGTTTGGAAGCATTGGAACTCATGGCTGGTGGGGAGATATACCAATCTCCTTGGGATGATCTCAAGAAAATCTATCTCAACTACTCCAGATCAACTAGGAAGAAAAGAAGAGGATATCGGTCTACAACAATTAAAGGGAGAAGTTTCGGTGTTTCTATGTTGGAGATGTCTAACTTGGTAGCATATTTCAAGAAAGACATCATTAATGATGTTGCCACACATCTCAACACCATGACTACAAAGAAGAAACATGCAGATGCTAAATTGCAGTTGGCTGAATATTGCCCTCATTGCCTGAAATAAAAGAAAGACTGCGAGTGCAAGCTAGTGGCAAACCTGGAAAATCAACATTTGTCTGCTGAGTACATGAAGATAGAAGGAGATAATGAGAAAGTGTTCTTCATTGCTCAACATTGTCCATGGGCATCATGACAAGGTATGCCTCAGGACCCATTACAATTTTCTAATCCTTACAATAGTCAATGGCAAAACCAAAGTTATCAGAATATTCCTCAGTACTCTTAGCCAACCTGGAATAATTAGTGGCCTAACTAGAAAAATAACTAGTGGCCTAACTAGCAAAATAACTAGTGGCCTAACCATTAAAATAACTAGTGGCCTAACCAGCAAAACCAATGGCAACCACTGCAAGGGAATTGGCAACAAAATAACCAATGGAGGGGACCTCCATAGTGGCCTAACCAAAATCTTGATTTTCCACAATTACCACCACCAGTGCCACCTCCTACAATAATTTCACCTCCTGTAGCCACTAGCCCCAATCCAAAGCAAACACAATTGCCTACTAAGCCGCAACCAAATCCAAATAGCAAGCAACAACAGCAGCTAATGTATACTATTGATACACAATAGTATCTTTCTTACGCTCTAGAGATATCTGACATACATTTTAGTTTAGGTACTATTCTATCTACACCCAAACATCCTATTATCACAGAAGTTGTAGACACTCCTACAGCATTAGCACCTCTTCCATGGGCTATATTGCAAAATACCACCCAATCAACTCACAAATCTAGCAAAACTGATGATGAAACCTAAGTTGAACCTCCTTTTCCACAAAGGCTCACAATAGAAAAACCTATATCCCAAGAGAAAATGCCTTTTGATATTCTTGAGCAGCTAAAAAATATGCACATCTAAATACCTCTATTTCAAGCTATCAAGACGTTCCTATCTATGGGAAAGCAATTAAGGATGCATGCATTAAAAAGCCTGGGAGGAAGAAGAAAGACCCTCGAATAGTTCATGTCATAGGGAAACTTGCAGATATAATGTTGGGGAAGGTAGTTATACCCAAGTATTTAGACCTTGGAAGTCCATTAGTTGACTTGATAATTAATGGACAATTTGTTAAAAATGCTTTAGTTGATTTGGGGGCAGCCATTAATGTGATGACCAAAGATACAGTGCATAGACTAAGTATAGAAGGCTTAATAAAAACACCAACAATATTACAACTTGTTGATAGTTCAACAGTCACTCCCGATGGTCATGTAGAAGATGTGGTAGTTACCCTAGACTCATGGGAACACCCTGTTGATTTTCTCATCTTATGACCAAAAAGTAAACTTTGCTGGCTATCCAGTCATCCTGGGGAGACCTTGGTTAGCCACCACTAATACAAAAATTAGTTGCAGATCAGGGAGTATGACAATTTCAAATGGCCAGGCAATAAAGAAAATAGCACTCTATCCTCCTGCCCAACCTCAACTAGATTTGAAAGATCCCATTTGGCTAGAACTAGGAGATGAGGAAGAAGAGGTCAATTCTATTGCTCAGCTTATGATGATGCATAGATATTCTTTTCTGAATATGCAAGAGGAAGATAATGTAATACAGAGTATTCTTACCAATGAGTGTATAGCAGCAAAAGATGTTTCTAAAAGTGTTGTTCTGCAGTTATGTACCTATCAAGACTATGTCTTTCCAGCAAGCCCTAAAATAATTAGCCAATTGTTACCATGTGAAATAGCTACAAACCCAGTGCCTAAGATGTCAATGGTAGAGCTAACAACTGCTGTGGAAATTTCCCTTGGTCATAATCTCCATGTAAAGAACAAGTTGCCACCTCAACATATAGAACTGTTAACTAAACTCTTATGTAAGCATGAGAAATCCTTTGCTTGGAATCATGGAGACATGCTAGGACTAAACCCCAAACTCTATACCCATAGGATCTACATTAATGGTGATAGATTACCTCTATGCTAGCCTCAAAGAAGGATAAATCCTGCATTGAGAGAGATCTTCAAAAGTGAATTACAAAAATTACTAGATGTTGGTTTCATCTATCCAATCTCTGATAGCAAGTGGGTATCACCGGCGTTAGTCATTGTACCTGAGAAAGGGGGGAAATGATGAATATGTGTGGATTACAGAGAGTTGAATAATGCCACAAAGAAGGATCATTTTCCTTTACCCTTTATTGATCAAGTCCTGGACACTCTGGCTGGTAAGAAATATTTCTCCTTTTTGGATGGATACAGTGGTTACAACCAGATCACCATTGCTCTAGAAGATTAGGAGAAGACTACATTCACATACCCCTAGGGTACATATGCCTATTTTTTATTACCATTTGGCTTATGCAATGCACCAGCTACTTTCCAGAGAGTTGTAATCATCATTTTTGCTAATATATCACATGATTGTATAGAGATATATATGGATGAATTTACTACATTTGGAGTCACCTCTGAGGAATCCCTGAAGAATTTGAAAATAGTGCTAATCAGATGTCAGGAAAACAATTTGTCTCTCAATAGTGACAAATGTTTTATGATGATGCAAGAAGGCATAGTGCTAGGACATTTTATATCTGAAGCTGGAATCCAGGTAGATCCTATGAAAATAGAGGTAATTATAATATTTCCTATTCCTATAAAGAAAAAATATGTTAGGTATTTCCTAGGACATGTTGGCTACTATAGAAGTTTTATCCAAAATTTTATTCAAATAGCTAGTCCTTTGTATACTCTACTTACTAAAGAGGCTAAATTTAATTGGATAAAAGAATGTGATGAATCCTTCCTGCAGCTTAAGAAACTGTTGACCACTGCACCCATACTTAGGGGTCCTGATTGGAAATTTTCCATTTCACATTCATACAAATGCTTCAGACTATGTAATAGGTGTTTTCCTAGGACAAAAGTCTAGTAACCTAGAAAATGCAATTTACTACATTAGCAAAAGCCTCCATGGACCAGAGTTAAACTACACAGTGACAGAGAAAGAATTACTAGCAGTAGTATATTCCTTGAAAAAATTCCATCATTACATAACTGGCTATCCAATTTTTGTTCATATTGATCACGAAGCAATAAAATATCTCATGAAAAAACCTGCTATCACAGGCTGCTTAGCAAGATGGCTTCTTCTTTTGCAGGAATTTGACATTACTATAGTTGACAAGCCTAGCAAGGCAAATGTAGTAGCTGATTATCTGTCAAGAATCCACCATACAAAACAAGATACTACTCTAATAGATGATGCATTTCTAGATGAGAATTTGTTTCATATTGCTGTCCAAAGCCTGTGGTATGCTGACATAACTAATTACCTTGCAGCTAAAAAATTTCCAACACATTTTCTTACAAAAAAAGAAGACTACTGGTCGAAAAAAGTTTTAATTTCTCTTAGATTGATAACATGTTATTTTACACTGGACTTGATCAAGTAATGCATAGATGTGTGAGAGAATATGAGACATATGACATTCTCCATGCCTATCATAATGAACCATGTGGGGGACACTTTGCGGAAAAAAGAACAGCCCAAAAGATTTTAGCAACCAGATATTATTGGCCTACACTTCACAAGGATGCAGCCAGCTATACAAGAAAATGTGACAAATGTCAAAGAATGTGCCGACCGACTAATTCTGATGAAATTCCATTAAATCCACAAGTGGTGGTCACTCCATTTGACAAATGGGGTATGGAATTCATTGGTCCAATAGACCCTCCATCCAATGGGAAGTCTAACATCCTTGTGTGCACTGATTATTTGACCAAATGGGTCGAAGTAAAAGCTATGAAACATACCTGAGACCATAAAGTTGCATAATTTTTGTATGATGAGATTTTCATAAGATATGGAGTATTGAGAGAACTTGTAACTGACCAAGGTACCCAATTCACTACCAATTTAATAACAGAGCTCATGAAAGAATACAATATCAGACATAGGAATTCTAGCCCTTATCACCCTCAAGCCAATGGACAAGCTGAAATTATAAATTGGGAAATATAAGCCATCTTAACAAAGATAGTTCATCTGTATCATCGGGACTGGAGCAGCCAACTATCAGAAGTCGTCTGGGTGTATAAAACAACTTGGAAGACCACTACAGGATTCACTCCATTTGAACTATTATATGGAAAAATAGCTATGCTACCAATTGAATTTGAACACAAAACACTGAGGATAGCACTGCAGTTAAATATCCATCTTCCTACAGCATAGAAGGAATGACTACTACATCTCAATTCCCTAGATGAAATGCATAAATCTGCACTGGAGAGAACTAAACTAGTCTATAAATAAAGGAAGAAATGGCATGACTTGCATATCAAGAGCAAACAATTTCAAGTTGGAAACTGGGCATTGTTGTATGATTCAAGGTTCAAAGAAATACCAGGCAAGTTGTAGACAAGATGGCTAGGGCCATATGAAATAAGCCATGTTTTCACCATTGGAGCCATCTAGTTGACCACAATTGATCTGGTACACTTAAAAATACTAGTCAATGGACATCGGCTGAAGTTGTATCACCAACCTCAAACAAAAGAAGACTTCCTGCAGCAATTCAAACAACAAAAATTAAATGACCAACATGTAACACTTCCTGCAATAGAGGGTGCGAACCTTCAACCTACAGCTCTTCAGTAAAATTCCATTGAGCATGTCCATAATAAATGCTTCGTATTTACATGAAGTACATTCCTCCATTCACTTTCTATTTCTTCTTTCCAACTCATCTCATTTCCTTAATCTACCACCCACCCACCTTCCATGTCATCATCATTTTAACTTTAAAATATTTCAATAAGTAGCTAGGTACGCTAACATAAGCCACCGCCACTTTTGTACCACTCTCACCACTTTTTTGACATGTGCAAAGATCAAATGATAGGTACCCGCTTTTCAATTTTTTTCCATTTTTAGCGCATAGATTTCAATGATTGTATCTAGTACTGCAATACATATATCATTACAACATTACACCAGTTCCATCCCTCATGCCATGTCTGCCAAGTGTGGACACTTGTCAATGTTAAGTAGGGGGGAGGGAAGTGTATTAATTCCAAACTGTCATTTCTATTTATGCCTGAAAGATTTTGTCACCTCAAATCTGTACTTAGCCTTGTTTCATTAAAGTTCTAAGTGTTATATCGCACAACTGTCATACTTTTATTCCTGAATCCTCCATGATTGTCAGACTTGATGTGAATTATAATTTCTCCTATTTTAATTCATCACCATTATTCATGCCAAGAAAAATAGAGAAATTTAGGAGAAAGCTCATAGTCCTTTGTTAAAAAATGGGTAGTCGAAAATTCAAATAAGGAATAAGGCATCTACCTACTGCTGAGAAGACAGATTGAAATTAGAAAATTATAGATGGGAGGCCAGTTACAAAGACACGAGCCGGTAGCACATGGTGTGTTACTCTTAGACATTGAAGCGGTCAGAAGATTCAATGCATGTGACTGGTTAGGGTATTTCCTAAGGTTAACAAAATTTGAAGAAGGTCAGGAAACTGTGTGTGGATTAAAAGTGGTCATGATAGAGGAGCAGATTGTAGAAGTTACTGGATTACCAATTGTTGGATAACATTACCCTAATGTTCATGATGCTAGATTAGCAAGGGCTCAGTTCACCCTACCAGGTGATCCTCCTTTGGAGATTACCAAATAGGGTTGCAAGAGAATGTCTATCCCTCCACTGTATAATGAGTTGGCCACGCATGTTATTAGGTATTTCACATGTGAAGGGAGATTTTTCAATTTACATGCACATCATTTCAAATTATTGAGTTATATGAGGCATAATCTAACAGTAAATGTTCTAAATTTTTTATATAACATGCTATGCATTAGTGCTGAAGAGACCCAAAAAGGGAATGCAAATTTTGTTACCCACCATGCCCTAATTAAACTATTAATAAAAAGATCTCTTAGGGATTCCTCTCCCATGGCATGGTTGGAGTTTGTCTAGTGCAAAACCCTACAACCACAAGTTAACCCTAATGAGAAAATTGGTCATGATAATGTAATACCAACTGACCTAGCCATTGAAAAAGATACCCAAGGGGAAAAAATTGTAAATCTTCAAGGAAATGTGCCCTTGCCTACTCATGAGAGAAATGTACCTACTTCTTCCAAAACCAAAGGAAAAAAAAATTAGATGAAGAACCTTCAGTTCCTGCAGCCAAACCATAAATCGAAAAGGAAGCCGATTCCAGTAGCAGCTACTCCTGCAGTAGAGAAGCGAAGACTACTAAAGAAAAGGTTATAGAAATTGTGGAGACCCCTATGCGAAGGAGTCCTAGAATGAGAGGATAGCTCCCTAGGGAATCCTCCATAAGCCAACCTACTTCTCCTTTTCAATCTGATGAACAACCCTATGTGCAAATAATTCCAAATGATTCCCCAAATCAGTCTGTAGTTACAGACTTTCCTCCGCACTTCGCAGAAACTTATGAAGCTATACCTGGTGTTTTTCAAAATAGTTCCCAGGAAATACATTAGGATATTCCATTCATTAACAAGGAGAATGCCTCAGTAATCCATCATTCAACCTATGCAAAAACTGCCTTAGTGCCCTACAAAAGAACTTGGTTAGTAAGTTTCTTAGAGCAGTCTTGGAAGGAACAGAGGAGGCAAAGAAATCAGGTAGAAGATTGTGGCCTGATCACATTGCAAACGTTTCTCTTTGGATTGCATAATAAGTATGTGTTAACAACAACTCTATGGAGAGAAGAAAATAAGAAACTAAAGAAGGTCATAACAGAGCAAGAGGAAGAAATTGCAAAATTGAAAGAACAACTGGCAAAACAAAAATAGAAAATGGATCATGCCCTCAAATTGGTTGATCAGATCATTGCGTGTAGGCCACCTCCTAGGGTCTATAACAAATGTTTGAAAGAATATTTCCTCTTGTTCCAACTAATGATGACCATCAAAGATATTGATTCTAATTTCAAGTCAGCCCAAGAATTTTATGGTCTTTATCAGACTCTTCCCTCATGGAAACAAAATCTACTTTGTGAACTATACATGCATAACTTCATTATCCCAATTAAGACTAAGTGGAATCCTCTACTCTGCATAGGGTATATCCACCTAAGGTAATTGATGTCCTAGATGCACAATAAAGCCAACTATGATAGACAGTTGGAAAATTATGGGGAACAAGAGAAAATAGAGCCATTACCATTAAGAGCAGAGAGCAGCAAGCCAGCTACACTCTTCAGAGATTGGCTCAATTTGACTTATGGAAAAATTAAGGAAGAAATAAGGGAAAAAAAATTTGGGATTAGAACAGAGGTTTATGCAGAGTATGATGGTTTATCTTTCTTTGTCTTTCAAAGAGCCCTAGCCTAAGCCAGAAGTAGATGGGGTAGGTTATCCAAGATATTGAAGAGATTAGAACCACACAGTCCTATCAACCTCCACGAAGCTATCGAAAGAGTGCCAAAATACATACAGCTGGGAAGGGAAACTAGATAGGAAATCTGGTGTCCACTCACCATGCAGCCACTGATGCTCCTCTGGCCCCTGTATGACGTCAAAATTGACAGACTAGACTAACTTCAAGAAGATCACAGAGTGGATGTCTGGGAGAGAACAAGAGAGTTATATTACACATTTAAAAGCCAAAGGAGAGGAAGAATAGAGGTTGGATATTTCAGAGCAATTACCAGAAGATGTAATGCTTGAGGAAAAGCATTCAGCTTGCCAAGGGGCAAATGATGAGCCTATTTTACTGTCTTTATTATATTAATCCTTGCACTCTATTTTCAAGTATTATCAGAACAATTGTGAACTTTTAGTCAGTTGAACTTTTTTTAAGTACTGAAAAAACCATTAAAGCCATGGGTGGAATAGATATGTCATATTACGCCAATATTATATATATGTTATAGTATTTCATATAATAATTAGAATGTGTGTGTGTGTACGAGGAATCCTTCAACCTGTTGGGAGAAAGCTCAAACATACAAATTTTAGTGGGTTAGCACATAAATCATATCAAAAAGCATGTAAGAGATCAAGCAAACAACAAAGAACACCAAATAACATCAGATTAAGCTAAAAATAAGTAAACAAAATGCACCCTATTTTACTCATTTTGATTTGCTTTTATTTATGGATGTGGGTGTGCTCTCTCAAACACACAAAATGCTATGGATCCCCAAGGCAATGCAACAATGGAATGCAAGCTTGGAATCAAAGGAGAAATTCAAGAACTAGCATAAAAAACTAGTCTCAAATCCTTCCTAAAGTTGATGCTCAATGCAAGATATGAGATTATAAACTATGATGCAAGAACTATGCTTTGAAAATGAGAAATATGATTCAATTACCAAATTCAAACCTAGCATGTGATTTCTATGTGAATTAAACAAGAAAACTATAAGCATGAAACTAGCTATGAAATTCTAACACAATTCTAGCATGATAACAATGCAAATTGAGAGATGAACATATGAGAGGAGAAGGCCTCTATTTATAGAGTTTTTGAAGAGAGGAAGAGGCTTGGATGAAGTAGCACCTATGTGGCATCCACATAAGAGCCACATAGGAGACACATGGATTTGAAAAGATGGCCAATTTTGGGTCAAAATTGGCATTAATATTGAGTAGCTCAATATTTCAAAAGAGGAGACAAAGTTGTAAGAGGAAATTAAAGAGGAATGGGTGCCCATTTTGGAGAGAAATTCCCTATGTGGGTGAGCATTTGATTAGCCTTAAAAAGGTTAGAAATCATCAACTAAGAATAGTTAGAGGACAGTTAGGTGTGGAAGCATACTTAAGAAATGAGGTGATGGGAGTAGGGTAGGAATAGGGTAGGCTTTAGGGTAGGATTAATAGGTTCCTAGCTAGGGTTTAGATTTAATTAAAATTAGATTTGAATAAATCATGCTTTAGAAGAATTAGGAATATGGATGATTTAATAAATATAAATTTATTAAAAGGGGATTTTGTGGAGGCAAATGTATTTAAGTAAAATACATTAGAATAGTATTTAAACTATTGATAAATGAAACTATTTAATTGATTGAATTAAATAGTTAGAGGAATAAGAGGGAAAATAATATTAATATTTTTGGACGTCTATATTTTCCCCCTCTTTGACGTGGCGTCACAAGTGATGTTTCGTCAAAGAAAAGAAAATGAGTTGCCCTAGAGGAAGAGGGTTCCTAGGAGTCGTGCTGAAGCAACGATGGTACGGGGTTGTGCCCCCTCAAGAAAAGAACACAACAAGGACGATGTTGTGGGATTTTCTCAAAAAAGGATGCAACAGGAGAGAGGAAAGGAAGGAGGTAATAAATAGAAGCCTTCTGAAATGCAATTAAGAATGCAGCTAAGAATGCAAAAGCAAATGAGATTAAATGGAGCTAATGAGCATTGGGGATCCATTTGTGTGTAAAAGTGTGGAGAGCACATCCGATTTTGATATTACAATAGGAAGTATGCATCAGGTGTTAGAAAACATAGATAAAAAGATTCCTTTACATGGACTTGATGCTCAAACAAAAGTACACTGCAAAAGACACATGTATCAGTAGCGACCAGTCACAATGCACCAAGATATAGCAGATCGAGGTAGTGGTGAGGAGGTTTGAACTGACACAAAAAGATAAAATCAATAAGAAGGCCTCATGACCAAGAAGTCATTTGGTCCAAAGTTCTTGCCATGAGCAAGATTGATGTGATGAAGGATTTGATATGCCGACGCTGGAAGGATGCAACCTGATGGGCAAGGATTAGATTTGATTTAATTTGATTGGATTTGATGGAAAGATATTTTCTAGTAAAAGCTATGAACAGGATGGAGAGAAAGGACAGTCGGTCACAAAATTGATTTGGTGAAAAATGTTGTCATAGTCGCATGAGTCGAAATGTTGCTAGAAACTAAGATCTGGAACAATGCGGAAAAAATGAAGGGTTTATTGCATGATTTGTGAGAATATTTGATGTTTTTGGAGTTTTTGGAATTTTTGAATTTTTTCAAAATTTTCACAATTTTGAAATGTTTTTTTGGGATTTTATGTGTATTTAAGCTGTACAATAGGACATTATATACAAAAATATACATGGGGTGGGGAAAATGGGGGCAGGGAAAAATTTTAGGGAAAACGGGGGCTATAAGAAGGGCTGGGGGGGCTAAAGAAGGTCATTTGTGAATAGTGAATAGTAAAATCTGAGCTCTGGAGTGAAAACATGGCTGATGAGAGGATGAAGGGGCAGCTTGGGGAGCACGTTTACACACATGGGAGGCCTACTGAGCAACTGGTACCGGTGAGTTAGCTATCTAAGATCTTGTATTTATTGTTATGAAGTCATTTATTTCTTTAGGTGGGGTAGATAGTGCATTAATGAGGGCAAAATAGGTTTCAGACTGGAGACACCAGTTCCCAAACCGGCGTCTATGAGGACACTGATCCCTGGATCAACATCTTGATAGACATTGATCCCTGGATCAGCGTCTTTAGAGCCAACGGTGTTGGACCAGCATCTTCGAAGATGTCAGACCCAGACCTGCATCTTCAAAGATGCTAGTTTGCGGGAATGTAGGTGGTGATGCCAGTGTATGAACTGGTGTTTCTAGCTGAATTGACGTTTGCACCTAAAAGAGCAAATGTCGAGAGGGAAGAAAATGGAGGGACCCAGCTAGGGTCAGGGAATGGTCGGCATAAGACCTAGGGACAAGATGCCCCATTTTGGGAAGGGTTAGACTAGGACTAGAAGAACAAGTGACTGACATGGTGGATTTTGAAATTCTAGCAGGAGCAGTTCCCACCATTGGGATCATGAGAGCATTGGCCTTCTACCATGGAGTTGGAGGCTCAACTAATGGAGGATGACTGGGGATTGTTAGTTGTGGTAGGGTTGGACTATATGCCCCTTTGGCCTAGGCTATGGGTGCACAATGGTATGATGACTACATTAATCAAGCAGTGGCATAGTGATACCACCACCTTTCAATTGCCTACTGGAGAGGCAACGAACATGTTAGAGGATGTCTATTGGATTCTATGGATACCCATATGAGGGGTGATTCCTCGATACAAGTTCAAGGATAGCAACCATTATATGGAGATCGCATTTAGGCAGTTGATGAGGTGGATCCCTACATACCAGACCTGGATGCCCTGGCAGCCAACAGTCGACAGGAGACTTAGGCAGATAGCCCTCTATATTGCAGGACTGATTGAGGGGAAGATGTTAGCAGACCTGGTAAGACATGACTTTGGGATGGGCTGGTCATGGGTGTTAGCTCAGATGCTGGAGGAGGGGACTTCTTACTGCTAGGGGTATGTTGTCCTAGGAAAACTATACCATGATCTTCACATGGCTACATACCGTGAGGCATGCAACATGGGGACTTGAGTGACCTTGTTGTTAGTATGGGCGTGGGAGCATATTGCAGTGTTCCAACTGATGAGGGTGAGGGAGTCACACTGGCCTGGGGATCCCTATGCCTATAGATATTGGCTCCCTTTGAGATACACCTCTGTTGGCCAGACTAGATACTGGCGGTGACTGTTGGACAAGGTACAGGTTTTCTACTGGACCCCGTACAGGTTATGCGAGCCATGGAGGGCTATGGACTAGGCAGCAGGAGTGGAGGATAGATTTGAGGACTTTTTATACCTCTCTTACATTCAGACCAATTGCTTTCTATTGGGGAGGACCATCCACCAGATAGAGAGATACAGACCATCCAAGGTCATGCGGCAGTTTGGGCTGTAGCAGGGAGTGGTGGCAGAGGATGCCTTACATCCTCATGTCACCAGGGAGGTAGGGACATGGGGGAGATACATAGATGCTCCCACAATGAGGGCATCCTGGAGGGATATGGTATGACTAGATTTTGTGGTGCGACCAGATATTACAGATGCGGGGATGACCCTAGAGTATGCAGCATGGTGGGTTGCACACACACCAGTGTGACTGACTGACCCAGCTCAGGTGGATACTCATGAGCAGCCGATAGAGGACCTAGACGTAGATGATGGCAAGGAGATCAGGGAAGCCCAAGAGACCTTGATAGTGGGTTAGAGGAGGAGTCCATAGAGACGGGTTAGAACTCAGAAAGAGGCACAGGTATAGGAGCAGGGACCATAGGGGCCCCCACCAGTGCAGGGTTAGGATCAGGCACAGGTACCATAGGTGTAGGCATAGGTGTAGGCACAGGTACAAGAATAGGCACCACTAGTGCTACCATAGGTACAGGGGCCACAGGGGCCACTCGCAAGGTACATGGCATAAGAGACTCATGATACTGTCATCGTAGAGCGAGATAGCCTTCAGATGGAGTGCACCAGACTATGAGGTATGTTAGATATGGTGGTGGTGTCTGACGCGAGCTTACACGTAGAGATTTCCTAGATACAGGGATTACTGACTGTCGAGACAGCACGGGATGACAGGGTAGAGGGTGCACTGGACACCTTATAGGGCCAGTGGATTCAGGGGATTTTGTGATGCTGGACCTGACTTAGGATATGGGCTCCTGCATGTTGAGATAGATACTCTCACGGGCCAACTGGATACACTAACCTTGTAGATGGAGGAGGCAATAGAGCAGATTTCTGCATTGACCTTAGAGAGGGATGCAACACTGCAATGGGCAAAGGGATACAGGGTTGGGCATGACATCGCCTGATAGGTAGCATTAGCAGGTGGGGTAGGACAGGTGGTGGCAGAGGTGTTCATAGCTTACAGAGATGCGAACAGGGTAGGCAGGGAGGCATCCCACTACAGAGAACTTTATCATCAGCTAGTTCTTGAGGGATAGAGACGAGACTACTCAAAGAGGTCAGGTTATCAGAGCACAGTGTGGACATCAGTGTTACAGGGATCAATGGGGATGCCACCATGTCCACCACTAGGGTAGGGAGGTGGCCCATCACAGTCACCAGCATGACTCATCAGAGGATTAGATGACACACAGTTTTGTATTTTTGAGATTATACATGTATATTGGCACTGAGGTGCACATGATGTATTCTATTGACAGACATTGATATATATATATATATATATATATATATATGATGAGGACTCTTATTAATGCTTATGATGTATGATTTATATGATGTGTTGATGCATATGATATGATTACTGACATTTGATGCTTACAGGATGTGATGTATATGGATG
>MU224399.1:1444591-1457942 GCA_018584345.1 Thuja plicata
TGTAATATATATATATATATATGTGTGTGTGTGTGTGTGTGTGTGTGTGTGTGTGTGTGTGTGTGTGTGTGTGTGTGTGTGTGTGTGCTGATGTTTTATGTATATGTGCCAAATGAATCTAAATGATATTTTCACAATGTAAGACTAAAATGAATCTAAATTAATTGAGTATGCAAATGGTATATGAATCTAAATGTTGTAAAATTTTAGATGAACCTAAATGGATGAATTATGCAAGATGAATTAACAATGCAAGATAATGAACCTAAAATGGATGATTAATGCAAGATGAATTAACAATGCAAAACAATGAACCTAAAATGGATGAGCAATGCAAGATGAATTAAAATGAATTTGCAAATGAGTAAACAATGTAATCTAAATGAATCTAAAATGGATTAACAATGCAAGATGACTTAAATAAAACTAAAATGAATTTAGCAATGCAAGAGGCCTTAAATGATCTTAAAATGAATCTAACAATGTAAGATGATAAAATGAATCTAACAATGCAAGATGACTTAAATAAACCTAAAATGAATTTAGCAATGTAAGAGGCCTTAAATGATCTTAAAAATGACTCTAACAATTCAAGATGAGTAAATGGATTAATAATGCAAAATTCTAAAATGATACTAACTATTGACATGATGATTAATGCAACTTACTAATGAATAATGCAATCTAATGATGAATCCAAAAATAAGTCTAATAAATCTAAAATAATAATAATGTGACCGAATTTTAATGATGGATGCAATAATGATACTAGAGGTAATGAAATGGATGCAAATGAGACTTACCTATGTATTTTTGTTTTTGTGTGTGTCACAATCAACTGATAAACCAGCCAGGTGGACTATGGAGGATTAGGCATGGAATGTTAGTAGGATGATGAATCAGGATGTTAGTATTATGGCGGGAAGATGGAATGTGTTACGAATTTCAAGGATCAAACTGAGCGATTAATTACAAGCAATCAGCTACAGCAATTATGTACAAGGTTGCTACCAAGATTCGATTGGATCATGTTACCTGTCTTGATGTGCATGATAGTTGCGTGTGATGATTGATTAGTTAAAGAGGAGATATACATCCTATGAGAACCCAAGGATGAAGATGATCTAGATTTAAGTTGATGAGAGGAAGGATACATCCTCAAGACTCATTTCCAGAAAGATGGGACCTACCAAGTTGAATTGATCAAATGCGCACTACAAGAAACTATAGAACCAACGTAGGATCTGAAAAGGAGCAACTCAAGACACAAGAAATATACAGGACTGACACTCAAGACTTTGGAATAGTACAACATATGGACAAAAATATACAAGACTGTGTGTACAAAAGCTCAGGATACGAGATAGGAAGATCATTGTGGACTAGTGTGTATGATATGCGAACACCCAGGGAATATAGGGAATGCAGAGATTAGTGGAGATGTGGTGCTGGTGATGGAGGGAGATGAGATTTTGATAGATAATGGAATGGTCCATTATGTGTGATGCATGTTTCTAGGTTTTCATCACGCATACTTGTCCAAGGCACCTGATTGTCAAGTTTTCACTATTGGACAAAAGTTTTTCTCTTTATTTTCTTTTTGATTTCTTTGGATCTTTTTTATTTTTTTGATTTTTTTGATATTGCCCAAGTGCCTGTTTACCAGGTTTTCACTGGGACAATCATTTTTTCAGCTTCATTTTTCTACTTTTTTGGAGATTTTTTTTAGGACTATTTTTCATTATTTTTGTGCTTTTTTTTCAAGACTTTTTATACTTTTTATGGATTTTCTCAGATAACTAGAATAAACAACTAGCCTTCTAACATAGAAGCACCTGAGATGAATGATTTTGATAGGATCATTCAATGGTTCTCCTTCAGGAGTGGAGAATTGATATTCCCCAGAACCGAAGCATGTAGTGACAACATATGGGCCTTGCCAGGTGACTTCAAACTTGCCTTTCTTTTCCTGATCAATACCCACTTTTTGATTTTCTTTTAGCACAAGGTCCCCTACCTAGAACTGGCATGGGTGGACCTTCTTGTTATAGTTCCACTTGAGTCTATTCTGGTAAACAATCAAGTGATCATAATCTTTCTAGCACTTTTCATCTAGGAGATCTAGCTGTGTGAGCCGTGCTACCCGGTAATATTCATCATCAATCAGGCCTCTTAGATATACACGAAGGGAGGGTAGTTCAACCTCAATTGGTAAGACTACTTCAGCACCATAGAATAGGGAGTAGGGAGTAGTGCCAGTAGGAGAATGATAGGAAGTGTAATATGCCCAAAGGGCAGGATTGATCTAAAGATGCCAGTCATGACCAGTATGATTGACAACTTTCTTGAGGATTTTGAGGATGGTTTTATTAGTTGCCTTAGCTTGGCCATTACCTTGCGGGAAATATGGACTGGAGAAATGGTGATGGATATGGAGGCAAGCATAGAGATCACTGACGTGTTGATTTTCAAACGGTGTACCATGATCTATGAAGATGGTGGAGGGTATGCTGAAGTGGCAAATGATGTGATAGAGGATGAATTTGGATATCTGGACACCAGTAGTGAGTGTGAGCAGAATTGCTTCGACCCACTTTGTAAAGTACTGCGTAGCTATGATTATGTACTTCTAACCTTCAGAAGAGAGGGGAGTAATCTTACCAACGAGGTCAAAACCCCAACAAGAGAAGGGCCAAGGAGGCGCAATAGGTCTGAGGTCCTGAGAAAGAGCATGGATCAAATTAGCATGCTATTGACAAGGTAGGCATTTTTTGACAAACTCACAGGCATCATGTTCCATTGTAGGCCAATAGTACCCTATACATAGAATTTTCTTGGCTAGGACCATGCCACTCATGTGGGCACTACAGATTCTAGCATGTACCTCTTGTAAAGCCTGGGTGACTTCATTTTCATCTAGACATCTAGAGAGAACATTGTGATAACCTCGATGATAAAGGGTATTGGCTACTAGGGTGTAATGGGATGCTCTACAAATAAAGTTTTGGTGTTGGTTTGTGGTGAGATGAGGAGATATGATACCATTTTGTAGGTAATCTTGGATATCATGGTACCACAGGGACTGGGGACCAACCAAGACACATACATGATTTGATTCATCATTCTCATAAGCAGGAGCATGTAGTTTCTCAAATAATAATTTGTATTGCGTAGTTCATGAGGAATCTTGATAAGGGAGCCAATTGTGGCCATTGCATCAGCAGCTTTGTTGTGCAATCATGGTACTTGTGTTATCTGCAAGTAGAGGAAGTGTTCTTTTAGCTTGTCAACCATCTGCTTATATGGCATCAATTTTTCATCTTTGGTTTGATACTCATCTAGGACTTGTTTGATGATGATTTGGGAGTCGCCAAAGACTTGGATGTCTGTGATGTTCCATTCTATGGCCATGCGGAGTCCTACAATTAGTGCCTCATATTCTGCAATGTTGTTTGTGCAAGGAAATCCCAATTTGAAAGACATGGGGATGTAGTCACCTTGAGGTGTGACAAAAAGTATTCCTTACCCTGCGCCATGAGCTATGTAGGACCCATCAAAGAAGAGTTTCCACATTGGTTGTTCTTCTATCATGTACAAATACTCATCTGGAAATTATGTGACCAAAGGATATGCATCTACCAATGATGCTTTGGCTAGCTAGTCAGTAATGACTTGCCCTTTAATGGCTTTTCTGTCGACATATTGAATATCAAATTCACTTAGCAGCATAACCCATTTTGCCATTCAACCTATAAGTGTAGTCCTGGAGCGTAGGTACTTGAGAGGATCCACCTTTGAAATGAGCTTAGTTGTGTGACTAAGCATGTAGTGGCAAAGTTTTTGAGTGGAAAAGACCACTGCTAGACATGCTTTTTCCATAGGAGAGTAATTGAGCTCATAACCCACTAAGGTTCGATTGATATAATAAATAGCTCATTCTTTGCCTTCATCATTTAATTGAGTGAGGAGCGCCCCCAGTGCTATGGTAGTAGTAGAAATGTATAGGATGAGTGGTTGACCAAATATAGGTGGTACTAATATGGGTGGATTAGCCAAATATTCTTTGATTTTATCAAGACTCTTCTGACATTGAGGGTCCCACTTGAATGTGTTGTCTTTGCGCAGGAGATAGGTGAATGGTTGGCACTTTTCTACTAGTTGAGAGATGAAATGGCACACAGATTGTAGCTTTCCTTGGAGGCTGCATAGCTGTCAAAGTGTTTTTGGTGGAGGCATTTCTATGATAGCTTGGACTTTCTTTGGATCAATTTCAATGCCTCGTCTAGATATAATAAATCCCAGGAGTTTGCTTGATGTGACTCCAAAGACACATTTCTTAGGGTTGAGCATTAAGCAGTAGAGTCCAATTCTATCAAAGACACATTCTAGAAAATTTAGGTGATCTTCCCTTTTTACTAATTTTACCAAGATATCGTCCACATAGTCTTCAAGGATCTTGTGAATCATGTCATGAAAAATGACAGTCATGGCTCTTTGATAGGTTGCCCCAGTGTTCTTTAAGCCAAAAGGCATCATGTTATAGCAGAAGGTGCCCCAAGGGGTTGTGAATGTTGTCTTGTGCTGATCTTTTTCTATGATGTGGATCTGATTATATCCAGAAAAGCCATCCATGAGTGACAACATCTCATGTCCTGTTGTGAGATCCATAATCATGTCTATGTTTGGCAAGGGGAAATCATCCTTGGGACATGCCTTATTGAGATCTCTGAAATCTATACATAGCCTGATTGATTTTTCAGGCTTAGAGATGGGCACCATATTAGAGATCCAATTAGAATAGTCAATGGGGTGAATGATCTTGGCTTGGAGTAATTTTTCTAATTCCTCTTTGACAAGTAAGGCCACTTTAGGGTGCATCTTTCGGAGCTTTTGCTTGATAGGTTTGATGTTTGGGTCCACTGCTAGATGGTGAACCACCAAGTTGGGATCTAACCCTGGCATGTGGGAGTAAGACCATGCAACCTTGTTGATGGATTCCTTTAATAAAGTGATAAGATCACTTTCTTCTACTTCAGATAGAGACGCTTCTATGTATGTGATGGCAGGACTTTCTTTGGTACCCAGATTGATAGGTTTTTCTTCTTCAATGAGTATTGATGACTGTTCAGGCCTGTAATCTTAGATAAGAGGAAGAGGATAATCTTCATCCTCTGGAAGCTCAAAGAGGTTTTCACTAGGGGATACGCCCTTTATTTTTACTTTTTTATGATCAGTTTGCGCCCTAGAGGGGTTTTCACTAGAAGATCAATTTTTCTCTTTTTTATTTTTATTTTTTGTGTCATTTTTGCAATTAAAGTTCTCCTCTTCCCCAAAGTATGCCATTGGGTCTAGTTTGTAGACATATGCTGAGTCTTGCCCCCAGTCATTGCTTTGCTTGATTGCTCCCATAAAGCTTAGGAGCGTGTCCTCACTTTGGAACTCGTCAACGTGTACGACACTTGGTTGGTCCCAGTCTATGAGTTCAGGATAGTAGAGGGGAAGGTCAATGAATAGGATGGAAAGTTGTTGTAGGAAAGCATTGCCCAGGAAGGTTTCATCATCAAAAATATCATCATAATCTCTCACAACTTTCTCTTCCAAGATATCTTCGATGTCAGCAATTTTTCCCAGGGATCGACAAGAGGAATAGTTGATGAACTCATTGGTGCCCCCATTCATGTCAGAGCCCATACCAACACCTAGGTGCTTTTCTAGTCAGGTAGGTACAATAGGATCTTTCATTCCTTTCTCTTCGTAACCAAGGCCACCTCCTTGGTAGTTCCATTTTTCTGTCACCAATTTGTGCATTGCGGGGTACTTATCTTTGAAGTAATTGATGTGACTTGTGTCTTTGGGTGGTGGATATTTATATAGCCATTGGTTGATGTTTGGTGCCATGTCCTAGCTAGTCAAAGTACCTTTTGATATAAAAGTGGTATAACCAAATTGTAGTGCCTTGGTTGTCTCTGATTCTATTTTTCTTAGATTAGGCTAGCGGCCTTGAGTGTGAGGATCAATTGGCAGTGCTCCAACTGTGAAGGCATCATATAAAGTGTACTCACCACAACCTTTGTTGTTGATCTTGACCATGGACAAGGTGGAGGAGAGGATTTTTTCTGGGTCTGAATGGGTTTGAGATGAGCTAGCAATAGAGGTGCCAATATCAATCCCAAGACAGTGATTAGAATGAGGAAAGGATGACTCCAATGCATTACAGTATGTGAAGGGCTTGGGATCTACATAGATGGTGATCTCACTGCCTTTATATGGGAATTTGATGCACTGATGGTAGGTGGATGGGATGGATTGCATAGAATGAATCCATGGGCATCCTAGGAGGATGTTGAAGGGAAGGTCAAGATCAAAAACATGACATAATGTCTCCTGGATAACTGGGCCCACTTGAATGGGCAATGATATGGTGCCTTCAGAAGTACGCTCTAGATTTTCATATGCTTTTATTGTGATGACATAATTTGTTATATCAGCCTCAGTGCAACCCAACTATTTTATGAATTTTAGAGTACACAGATTTAGGGTCGATCCATTATCTATCATCACCCATTTGATGGCAAAATCTTTAACCATGACAGTGATACTGAGTGGGAGATTATGATTAGTTTCTTTGAAAGGTACATCTATTGGTCTAAAGGAGACCCCACAAGATGTAGACAATTGTCCGACAAGGTTTTGGAATTCAGTGAGGTTGATGTTGCTGGGAACATGGGATTCTTGCAAGGCTTTATTAAGGATCTCTTGATAAGTGGGTGATGTGTGGAGAAGATCTAGGATGAAAATTTGGGTTGGAGTATTCCCTAGGTGTTCCAAAATTTTGTATTGGGTCCCAGCAGATGGTGTAGGACCAGCACCTGCAACTATTATCCTACCTCTATGAGTGGTGATTGCACATTGGTTATCGGCACCCTTGACATGGATGACATTGAAGGAGGATTGGACTTGGGATATGCAGTCGATGAGATTATCATAGTTGATATATGCATTTGTATAATATTTTCTATCAGCATTTTCCGCTTGTTTACCTTTTCCCTGATCAGAAGACTGAGTAGGATTGCATGGGCTTGTACCGGAAGTGTGTTTAGGGAATGCATTTTGATAAATTTTAAGGCCTATATTTGGCGTTGAATGGGAAAGAGAGTCCACTTCAATCTCCTTGCGGTCAATGAGATCCTAAATATAGTATTTTCAAATTCATGCATTTGAGAGTGGTGTGTCCCTTAACATGGTATTCACAGTACTTGTTGTCTTTATACCAAGCTGGCTTAGTATTTGAGTCATCAAATGGTTGTGTTTTAGGATACACAACTTGGTTAGCTTGGACCAACTTGCAGAAGATGATGTCTATAGGTTCACCCAAAGGGGTAAGCATGTGTTGTGGCATATTTTAAGTGTGAGGCCTTTGTTGTCCATGTGGGACTGATATAGCATTTTTCTGATTCATAGGACCTTGGTAGTTGTGTTGATATGATGTCCCTAGAGGAGGATAGATAGGTGCACCTTGAGGGTGCATGTTTTGTTGATATGTCAGTTGAGGATACGTGAGAGTGGGTTGTTGATACATGGGAGGAGGTTGAGGGTACATTAGCGGTGCTTATTGATAAGTCTGGGTAGGTGGATTAGGACTAGCTACCACAAATTGAACGTATTTGGTGTCAGTGGCTCCATCTGTTACTGCATTTTTGTTCTTGTTCCAGTATCATGATTGATTATTGTTATGTTTGTCAAGCTGGGATTCTTTATAGTGCTTAATGGTACCTTCTTCTACGAGGCCTTGTTCAAGGTCCATACCCTTGATTCTGATATCGTGATAAGTTTGTATACAGTTCATGTGCATGTGATAGGCAAGCTTAGGATGAAGGTTGTTAATGATATTTTGATAAGATGTTGCTCCAGGCGTTGGTAAGACAACCTTGTGGTAAGCCCTTGCCAACGCTGAAGATAATCAGCCACTTCTCCTCCCTTTTATTTGGAATTACATAAGTCAAGGAGTGAGAGTTCATTTTTGACATTATGTGTGTATTGGGCCACAAAATTTTCAGATAATTCTGTGAAAGTAGAGATTGTGCCATAAGGGATTTTGTAGAACCATTCAAGAGCAGTGCCTCCCAAGCTTTTGGGAAATAGTCTCATGAGGAATTTATTGCTATAGGCCACTTCTTGACAGGCCATGTAGAATTCTTTCACATGACTCACAAGATCGCCCTTCCCCCGATATTTATCAAATTTTGGATTTTCAAAGTGTTTGGGGAAGGGTATAGCAGTGATGGATCGGTCAAACGGATAAGGACACACTTCCTTGAACTTAAATTTTTTAGCCTTTGTCCCAGCCTTTAGCTCCTTGAGGGAATTCTTCATTTCCTCTGATTCATGATTGATTTGCAGGGGAGGATTGTTGATCGTGATTGCAGGATTTCCTTGTGCTTGATATGGATCAAATGACAAGTATGGAGGATTCTGTGGCGGATATTGTGGTTTTTGGTAGGGTGCTTTCTGGTCAACATATACGGGTTTTTGTGGTGGAAGCTAGGGTTGAGTGGAACACTATAGTGGAGGAGGTGTTAGCGCTTGATAATATTGTTTCAACTGCTAGAAATATGTTTGCATTTGTTGCAGTGTTGGATAGGTGGGATGAACCTGTTGCACACTTGCATAAGTGTTTTGCGGCGGGATGCCCCTAGTGACAACTTATTATGGAGGGGGAATTGTTTGTGATGTAGTGGAAGAGGGCATGGCTATGTAGTTGGTGGAATGAGTTTGTTTTTGTTGCATAGGTTGTGTAAAAGGATTAGCAAACTATTGCAGTGGTTATGCCATGAAGGGATTTGCCCCCTGCATTTGTGGTTGCAGCTACTGTGTAGTTTGGAAAGTGGGTTGTGCAGCTGTGAAGGGGTTGATTAGGTGTTGTTGCACTTGGGATGTGAATGGGTTGGTGATTTTCTATTGTTGGATAGGTTGTTGTTGCTGTTGTTGGATAGGTTGTTGTTGCTGTTGTTGTTGTTGGATAGGTTGTTGTTGTTGTTGCTGCTGTTGGATAGGTTGCTATTGCTGCTGTTGGATAGGTTGCTGTTGTTGTTGCTATTGGATAGGTTGGATAGGGATTTGGGGTATGACAAAGGGATTTGTGGATGGTTGCAATGTGGGGGGATTTGGGTTGAACAATGTTTGAGGTGGAACTGTGGGCAACTGTTGTGATTGTGTTGCTGGTGGAGCGGGAAAAGTGGACCCTTGCAAAAATAAGGGTTGGTTGTAGGTGTTGGTAGGTGGCATGCCTGTGGTTAAGAAAGGAGGAATAGGCATGGAGACTTGGGTGCTTTGATACTATGAACTAGTTGTAGTACTTTGAATGGATTGAGTAGGAATGGGTGGAATAGTGGTTTGTTGTGTGCTGACTGGTGGTGGTGGAAAGTTTGCAATGAATGTTGGGATTGCTTGTGAAAGAGGAGCGACTGTGACTTGCGGAGGTACTTGCATAGTGATGGGGGGTATTGATTGTGGTGTTGATGTGGCATCAGGAGGTGGGGCTCCTGAGGTAGGTGAGGGTATTATGTGTATGATGGAAGGTGGAATGGAGGGATGAAGGACTTGTGCAAGAAGAGTTCCCACTTGTAGGGCTTGTTGAAGTTGATCAAAAACTTTTTTTCTAGTGGGATAAGGATGTTCCCCTAGAGGTGCAATAGATCATGTGACAAGTGTGGGTATAATCCAAGGTGGAAGTTGAAGTCCTTGTTTTTGGATGTCCAAGAGTACATGGTTACTGTTACATCCACTCATGGCATTTACCATGAGGACAAGCATTGGATGATTGATAAATGTTTCCACAGCACTTAGAGTGGGAGTTTCATTAGTGTCTACCCAGATATGTTCGACTTGATCATTGGGTTGAGGCACATAAGTGACCATGGTGTTGGTATTGTTAGTCGTAGGATTAGATGAGCTAGTGGCAAGATTAGGATCCATGTTCTTCCTCTTCTTAGTGGCTCGTGTGATAGGTGGCATGAAATGATTATCCTAAAGGAATATTAGATGCAAGATGTATGCAAGGATGCACCTAGGAAACTAAGGATGATGATACTAGGATTAGGATGTGCTTAAGATGATGGATGTGCTTCTATGGATTAAGGATGACTTGATGTATGCAAGGATTAAGGGTTGCTTTCCCTAGTGTAGGATCAAGTGGATATGATTGTCTACCTAAGATAGACTTGTGGTCTTTGGCAGACGAGATTATTTGTTAATCCAAACCAACCTTTTGATCAAGGTGATGAGGTTGCAAAAGACAAAGGGGATTATCCTAAAACAATGCTTAGTTTAAGGACATTCAAGGATGGGGTTTGACTTAAGATGTAGGTTTTAACAACTCAAAAGGGTATGCGATACCAAGTGAGGGGTTTGATCAAGGATGCTTTGGATGATGATTAGGATGATGCTAGGTTGATTAGGATTGATTTGATTAATGCAAGATCATGCTAGGATGAATGTGTGATGTGTTCCTAAGGATTGACAAACTAAGTGAGGTCCTAAAATGAAAGCTAAGTGAGCTTAAGAAGAGGAGGAACGTGTGTTTGTTGTGGTAAACTGCCTAATCATATTGTTCAACTCCAAAAAAAGGTAGAGTTTAGATGATATTTTCCCATGAACCGAGAAACCTTGTTGTTATAGATCACTTTTTCAAATTGTTCTCGTTTATGGATTTCTTGCTTGATGGAATCGACAATGTGTTGGTAATTGGTAGCCTCTTGGGTTGTGTTTTTCTATTCTCTTTGCACGGGTGGTAACGGAGTTTTCACCTTCTTATGTTTCTTAGAATCGATCTTGTCATATAAGTAGATTTGATCTTGGATGAATAGTTTGAGGTTTTTAGGACATATCTCATGAAAGACCGAATTGTTTTGCAAAAGGACATTTGTTTTGATAATCTGGAAAAAAGCTTGATCGTGTTTTGATTTTTCAATAGGTTTTTTCTATGGCCAGAACCAATTTTAACATAGTCAACTGGAAAATAACAAGCATGTGTCTGAAAATAATCTAATAAGCGACAAAGCAACCTTGAAGGATATAAGCACATGACAAATTTGAATGTTGGATATTCTTTTTGTGTTTTGGATTTGTCAATTTCTTCAAACACTTCAAGCACAAAATCTACCTAAGGAATTGGCATAGCATGAAAATACTTGCTCATAAGCTTAGGCACACACACAAGAGATAATCACAATATAGTCATCACCAAGCATGCAATGGCTCTAGTCATGATGCTATATTATCCGGTTCCAAATGCTCAGGGTGGCACAAATGTACAAGTGATCTTGGGGAAGTTACTATCTTCCTTGCACAAGCATTATCACCTTTCGGGGGTGTTCCAGGTAGCTTCTAAGCCTAGAGTGTTTAGTATGGTTCTCTATTCAATTATATCCTTTATGTCTGTGCAAGCACGATTCAGGCATATAGCCCCATAGAGCATCTTGACAAAAGTGGTCACGTAAACATGATTAAGACCACAAGGCCACACTTAAGTTAGACAAGAGCTGAGTATAAGCTCAAATTCATACTGACTCCTGAGGCTTTAACCCCAAAGAGTAAATTTGATTAACGTGAGTTAGAGTGGTGTGGCTTACACCTCGTTCTCACGTGGATCATTCCTGAGAGATTTTTTCCTCAACCGGTAGGCCCATGTAAAGGATTCATAGTAACCTGGATTAGTGACAAAAAGGAGTCTAGATTTTTTATTTTCCCACAAGGGGAAAAGAGAATAATCTCCTATCCAATATTATTTTCTCCATAAACATGCAAGACACTTTGTTCTTTCTAAAAGATTTAATTGTTCAACACTAAGTAAGTGTGTCTAGGTTTTTGATCTTTCTAAAAGGGAAGAGAGTATAATCCCCTAACACTCACTTAGGATTAACCAAAAAAATATAACTAATTAGTCTAGGTGCCTAAAAAACATTAATGCAAACACAGTAATTTGGTTGATGTAGATCCAAGGCAACCTACAAGACAAATGTAAGTAGTCTTTGAATTTTTTTGTGTCTTTGACAAGCGGTGCTGCAAAATAATCAGTCAGTAGTTTCAATTTTATCCTTTGGAAAGCGTTAAAAACACAAGAAACACTTCACAATTGTTAGCTCAAGATAAATCCAACTTAGACAGAGTGCAAACGTCAGTTCAGGGCACAGACGCTGATTCTGGTTTTTTCTAAAAATGACAAAAAGAAGGAAATTCTCCAAAAAAAATAGAAAACTAGAAAAATAGCTATACCAGTCAGAGACACTGGTTTATAGATCACAGACACCAATGCAGGGCATAAATGCTAGTTTGTGAATCATAGATGACCAGTGTTTATGTAGACGCTGATGTACCTGTAAACACAAATAGACAACAAACAAAGTTACTTTTCTTCTTTTCTAGTCTTTAATTATATCAAATTTAGCCATTTAGAGAGTATTAACAGAACTAAAAGCTAGTGTTCTTTAAACCATTATCAAGATTTGTTTTTCCTAATGAAAATTTGACATTATTTCTTCTTGTAAAATGAATCTCTACTAAAAAATAGAGTGATAAAATGCCTAAAATCACTAGGAGAACCAAAAATCCAGATGAATCAAAAAGTTTTGTTAGCAAAGTCTAAAACTAGCTCTTCCAAGTGGAGACGCCAGTTCAGAGTGGAGATGTTGGTTCAGCACAGATGCCAAATGGTAGTTTAGTGAGAACCATCATTTGTACAGATGCCTCTGCGTGAAATACAGACGCCGATTGGTGTTCTGGGTGAAATTTGTATAGAATTAAGACAAGAAGTGAGAAATTTTAGGGACATGGGTCCCATCGGGCATGCTAGAATGTGTAAAAGGAATCCTTCAACCTGTTGGGAGAAATCTCAAACATACAAACATTAGTGGGTTAGCACATAAATCATATCAAAAAGCATGTAAGAGATCAAGCAAACAACAAAGAAAACCAAATAACATCAGATTAAGCTAAAAATAAGTAAACAAAATACACCCTATTTTACTCATTTTGATTTGCTTTTATTTATGGATGTGGGTGTGCTCTCTCAAACACACAAAATTCTATGGATCCCCAAGGCAATGCAAGCATGGAACCAAAGAAGAAATTCAAGAACTAGTATGAAAAACTAGTCTCAAATCCTTCCTAAAGTTGATGCTCAATGCAAGACATGAGATTATAAACTATGATGCAAGAACTATGCTATGAAAATGAGAAATATGATTCAATTACCAAATTCAAACCTAGCATGTGATTTCTATGTGAATTAAACAAGAAAACTATAAGCATGAAACTAGCTATGAAATTCTAACACAATTCTAGCATGATAACA
>MU224399.1:1457992-1488948 GCA_018584345.1 Thuja plicata
ATTTGAAAAGATGGCCAATTTTGAGTCAAAATTGGCATTAATATTGAGTAGCTCAATATTTCAAAATAGGAGACAAAGTTGTAAGAGGGAATTAAAGAGGAATGGGTGCCCATTTTGGAGAGAAATTACCCATGTGGGTGAGCATTTCATTAGCCTTAAAAAGGTTAGGAATCACCCACTAAGCATAGTTAGAGGACAGTTAGGTGTGGAAGCATGCTTAGGAAATGAGGTGATGGGAGTAGGGTAGGAATAGGGTAGGCTTTAGGGTAGGATTAATAGGTTCCTAGCTAGGGTTTAGATTTAATTCAAATTAGATTTGAATAAATCATGCTTTAGAAGAATTAGGAATATGGATGATTTAATAAATATAAATTTATTAAAAGGGGTTTTTGTGGAGGCAAATGTATTTAAATAAAATACATTAGAATAGTATTTAAACTATTGATAAATGAAACTATTTAATTGATTGAATTAAATAGTTAGAGGAATAAGAGGGAAAATAATATTTTTGGACATCTACAATGTGTTCTAACATCTGGATTAATTTGGTAAGCTACTTGCATGAGTATCTTTTGAATATTAACTAATCTTGCCAGGAAGTAGGAGTCATTGGGAGTGGTCGACAGCATTAAAGGAGGACGTAAAGACTAGCTTTGAGTGGATAAGCCATCATGGCATCAGAAGACATGGCTGCCACAAATTAGGAGCCACTATTTTAGAGATGCATAAATGTAGCTCTTCTATATTCCCTCCGTATTACCACCATGTTGACTTGATCACCCAAACTTCATTGTGCACATCATGGGCTGTTGTGCTTCCTATTCTCTTTCTTTGGCGTGGTTTTAGTTAGTTAGTTCCTTTTCTATTTTGGAATAAATAAGTGAATCCTCTATTTATAGGGAGGAGACTATTTATTTGGAAGTTTGGATTTTTGAAAGGAATACAATGTTCTGATTGTATCTTGCACAGCAAGTGCATTCTTAGTTTCATGTCTTATTCTCATGTAATCAGTTTTGAAAGATAATGAAATAACTCTTGGTTCATATTCTATGTTCATAGATTAGAAGAATCCAACCAAGGGGGCCCACTTGGTAGGTGGATTAGAGTAGAAGTAGAATATATTTAATTTCTGCATTTCCAGTATTCTAGATATAAGATTACAGTTTCTTCCTGCAGCATTGTACTTTATGAATGTTCCTGCAACACCTGTAAGGATAGCTATAGTGAGTTCTCTAGGTTGAAAGAATAGATTTAAGTAGAGTTTGCAAGTTGTAGCATTCATTTTATTAAGGAATAAGTGTGTTTCCCTTCTTGCAGCCCTAGTATAGATTCCTTTCATGTATTTTACTTTCGTGCAGCATAGGTGGAATGGCTCCTTAAGGAACTTAGTGCACATATTGTGCCATACCATTTCAAGTATACGTCCCTGGGTTGACAAACTAAATGCACCTCATGGTGGGAGAAGTGATCCTTAGATTGAATAAGCTATTCCTAAGAGAGTCTTTGAGCATGATTACTAAGAACCTATTGTGAGGCGGTTCAGTAAGTTGAAGGCACCACTTGCATTTCATGGATCCATGACCTCCATAGAAATATGTTGTAAGTCAATTTCATGTCAAGGACTTGGAAAATGGTATCCTTCTAAATTGGGCCCACTCAGATGGGAAAAATCACCATTCCTTTAGAAGATCTATCTTTATCATCATAGGCCTTAATGGTAGTCTTCTTCTTTGGATCAACGACCTGTTTGGAAAACCCTAGGGCATTTACTAGGCTCAATGTGCAAATGTTTATACCAGCTCTGCCATTAATGAGGACTCTTTTGACATGAAGTTTATGTATCAAAACTTCTATATGTAGTGGGAGATTTTTGGGATGGTTGATATACATATCATCATGTTTGAAAAAAGGATAAACAATGAGGTGAAATGAGATGACCAACCATGTTTTGAAATTTATCCACATCCAAGTTATCGGGAATGGTGGTTTCCACAAGAGCCTTTTCCAAAATCTCCTTATGATTTAGTGAAAGTTTTAATAATTAAATGTTTGAGATTTGTCTGGACATATTTTGAAATTGATCCACAAGATTGTATTTATTTTGAGAAGAATATGATTGATTAGGACAAGTGTTTTTAAGGGTATTTCCTTGTCGTGTTATCTTTGATGCTTTTCCCTAGAAAAAAATTAGAGGTCTCTTTTGATGGCTGGTCCTTTACCATAATGACATTGATAGTTTTCTCATGTCCCAATAAGTAATTGATTACATTATCATAGCTATGTGAAAAATTTACTTTATCATTTCCTTTCTTATTCTTTTGATTGGTTTTTGAATATTCCCCTTTTGCATGATTGAAGAAAGGAGTTTTAAAGGAAACATCATCTTCATTTTTTTCCTTCCACTTTCATCACACAATTGTCTATTAAATCTTGGACCACGTGTTTCAATCTCACACACTCATTTTTTTATGTCCTTTATTTTGATGATGTTCACAATGATGAGTGTCATTCCACCATGAAGGTTAGATTTGTGGTTCATAAGGCCTTGATTTCAGTAGAACAATAATCTTATTAGAAATAAGAGTTCTCAAAGAATTTTCAAGAGGTTCACCCAAGGTTGTGAACTTCCTTCTTGTTGATGGATTAAAGAAAGGTTTTAGCTTGCGAACCTCTTGGTTATTCAAAAATTTGTTATTGTTGAATAGGATGTTTGCTGATTGATTGACATTATTCACTTGGTTAGATCCTCTTGTAATATTAAATGGGGTAGATTTGAAGTTATTTGCCTAAAAAAATCTATCATTAACAAGGCCCTTATTGGTATTCTTTAACCAAAATTTATTTTTGTTAGTAGGGGTCTGATTATTATTGTTGGAATTGTTATGATTGCTAGAAAAACTCCTATTTTCCTTTTAAATTTTAATCTCTCCATTTTTTAGCAAGACTAACTCTATGGTAACCCAATTTTCAATAATCTATACAAAGGTGGGTGGACATTGGAGTCATAATTGATAGTTCATTTTCATGTTCAAACTATTCATAAATATTTCCATCTTTTCTTTTTCTGGCACACTCCTAGGATATTGAGAAAATACCGCCCTCCATCTTTGTACAAAAATCAAGAATTCTTCTCCTTCTCTTTGTTTGGTGTTACAAAATTTTATCATGGTGACTTCATGTTTGATGTTATAATATTAATGAGTCACAAAATTGGACGCTAACTCCTAAAATTTTCTAATGCCCAAGGGTAATTTCAAGAACCATTCCATTGCTAGCCCTCCAAGGATTCTTAGAAACAATCGCATTAAATAAGTAGTAGCATGCATAAACTCCAATCTTAATGCACAAATTTCCCTTAGATGATCTTGTAGGTCAGATGCTCCCTCATATTTATCATATTTCAGAAATACCGCATTAGGATGGAATCGTACCATAATTAAAATTTTATCAAGAGGAAATGGGCATATAGTTTCAATTGAGAATTTCTTTGGACCTACTATTTTCTTCATGTTATCTAACTGCATTTGGAAGATCTTGAATTTTTTATTCATTATTGTCATTGGATTTTCCTCTTCCTCATCCTTCTTTAAAGTAGACATGTCATAATCATGGGGGAGCTTTACTCCGGCTTGAGCTAAATCAAGGAAATATTTCTTCCTATCTCTTTCTAAAAATTTTTCCATAATCTTCGTGAAAAAGGATTTTGGGCCACTTAATTTATTGCTTCTTCAGTGACCTCTTCATCATTATGGTCTCTATCTATTCCTTAATTTAAATTATTTCCCTAGTTATTAGCATCATTGCTTCCCTCATTGTTTCCATTGTTGTTTCCACAACCACGGTGGTTGTTATGAGAGTTGTTGGCCTTGATAACATTATTAATGAGGTTAGGATCAGTATACCCATAGAGAAATGTCATCATTTCCAATTCCAATTCTTCTAGAAATACGTGGTAAGGTGTTTCATCCAAATAGGGTATTTATTGTCTAACATAACTTCCATCTTCCTGTAAAGCTATTTTGATGTGATGAGATCTTGTGAAGACCGACATTAACAAGAATTCAAAGTTTTTGACAATAACATCCTCTTGATCAAAAAATCCTTTAACTTTTCTTGACCTCTTGAATTTGCAAGGATTTGATCTATCTCCTAAACTAGGCAAGAATTAGCTTGAAAAGGGTATCCAAAAATGATCTCATAATTTCTTAACTTACCCAGGAGATACTCATTGTTTTGATGTCTCAGTCTGTATGTGTTAAAATAGAACTGGTATGCGCTATAGATGCCCTCACTAGAAAATAGCTACGCGCTACTTGACTATTCAGGTGTGCTATTTTATAACTCAAAAGCATCAAAAGATTTCTTGTACGCAGTATTTTTGTGCTTAAAAGTGTTACAAGAATGTTTGAATGCGCAAAAAAATTTCTAATGTGTACTGCAGGATGTTTCATATGCGCCACAAGATGTATGGGAATTGGTTATTAGATTTGAATGGATGTTCTTTGTTTGTAAACATGAATTATCAACCACACCAACTAAAAAAAAGCCTTGTTTTAACCCTCAACTCTAAACACAAAGTGTATATTATTGGTCATTTCCACGGGTTTGCACAATAAAATCTTCTAAGAAAGCTACCTATAGTCAAATCTGGCTCTAAAAAGGTAGGCATTGCTAAGTTAATTAGGTCTTTGTAAGAATTCTACACACAAAAGATTAAATGAATCATAATGTCGACACCTAAAATTGACCAAGTGTATCTCAAAGCATTTAAAACTATAAACCTCAGCCAAATGCCTTAAAATATCATTGCAAAAACAAATGGATCAAGTGAAATGGACATTTATCAAATCAAGAGGACAAAAATCAAATCAAATTAAAAGATCAAATAATCATGAAATCAAATAATAAATTCAAGCCTAAAGGGGTTAATCAAACTATGTAATTGATTTTTCAATTGTATAGTTCAAATCAAAAAGATCAAATCCAACCCATTCACCCTTCCATGGCTAAATTAATTAAATGATTGAGTTATTTAATTCTTAATTTCTTTGAGACAACCAACCAACTTTCCCTCCATTTGAGAACACCTCAAAGCTTTTGACTTAACCAAAATTTGATCATGATCAACTCACTCTACCCCCTACCCTTGGGAAAATGCTATAAATACAAGCCATTCCCTTTGTGTTTGGGATCTAAGAATTTCAAGAGAAAAAGCATCCTTACTATAGGAATATGGAGAGCATTTGAGAGCTTTTGATCACATTTCAGCATTTGCATAACATTTAGTATATCATGTTTAGGAGCATTTGTTGTTTTCTAACATATCTTGGAGCATTTTGAGCACTTTTAAGCTAGATTTGAGCATTGTTTATCATTCATTTTCTCATTCTAGGATTGTCCTTGAGAGAGATTAAGCCTAAGAGCTCTCTTAACAAAGCTTAGATAGAGAACCATGAGATGATATGGATTTTTAGCTTCAATTCTTAGATTAAATCATATTTTCTTTCCATAGAATTAATTTTATTAGTCCTAATTTCATGAAGGTGTTAATCTTACACACACAAATGGCACCCACCATGGGGCTCTAAGCCTCATTGCTAACATTTTTATCATAAAATTTTGTTTGTTTTTCTTTGTTCTTGGTGTTATTTTGTAAAAAATAGGAGAAGAGTCGCCTATACGATATTCAGAGCCGCCTACGAACAATAAAAATCCACCTACGGGGCTTCTTTTGTCTTCGTCTTTCATTCTGCAGCCGCGTGCTAGATAAAGTGTGCCACCTACTAGATAAAGTGTGCCGCTAGCTAGATAAAGTGTGCCGCCTACTATTTTTCAACAGTCGCTTACCAGCAAAACTCGGCCACGTTTTACACTTTCAGTGTCGCCTGCTAATTTTGTTTAGCCACCTGTGATTTGTTAAAAGCCACTTGTTAGGATTTAAAATCCGCGTAGCAAGTTTCCATTTACACTTAGCAGCATTTAAATGCCACCCTTTAGCTATTAAATGTCGCGTAAATATTTTTGCATTAAATCAGGTTTTTATTGATTTTCTCACTGTTCTAACTCTTTGTGTTTTTTTCTCCCGTAGATGAAAAATACCCAAAGGTGCAGAACCCAGAGAAGCGGGTCACAAAGCTTAGCAAAGAGGTGAGAATCAAAACTAAAAATGACAAAGAAATACATACAGCCAATTTGTTAGAGATTTTACTTGAGGAGGAACACTTGTATTATCACTACATCAAAGTGTTTTTTGCTTACAAACAAAAATTTCCTACTCTTTAATTGGTTTTCATGCCTAGTTCTTTAAAGCTTTAATTTGATAAATCTTTCATTAAAAGAACTTTTAGGAGGGATTTTGTCATTTTAGTTTTTCCAAGTTTTCTTCACTTTGTCTCTCTTTGTGTTGACTAACTTGTTGGAGGAGCCGGAGTGGGAACAATCGCCACTAGGTGAGTGAAAATAAGCCAAAACACTCAAAAATGTGCCTAGCCTTGCTAGCTTTGAAAAATTAGGTATTTATCTAATCAAGCTTGCATTGCTTAACTTGTGGAAAATTCTTTGAATCTAGCATAATTAGGGACACCCTACTATTTTATGTTCAAACGAGACATTAGGTATATGCTCTCAACTTTATGAAGTTGATCAAAAAGCCAAAAGTGTTAAGTTTGGGTGGTAAAAAGAAAGGGAGGATTAATTGAACCACACATCTCATTATTTTTAAGAACCTCCTTTTCAAGAGGTTGAAAATGAACAAATTTATGTGAGTTGTTTGCAACAAAGAAAAATAATAGGGATATGCTCTTCACTCTTTGAGTGAATCACACTCCCAAACTTGTTGGACCGAGTTCGGTTCTTGCTTTACATATTCATGCTAGTTAAATAGAGATTTAAAGGGCCTACATCCTGAGAATTGCCTTACAAGGATGGTGAGAGGGAATGACCCAAAGTGGGAGATATTCACTTTTATTGCGATGTCGTCCGACCCACTATAAATAAATGTACTTTACCTTAATCAGAAAGTGACTAAAACTTGTGCAAGCCATCCTCACTTCCTCTAGTAGTCCTTCGGGATTGCGCAAAATCATACTTTTGTGCATGTGGGAAGCCCACAAGGGGGTAAAGGATTGTGTCAAGATTTAGACCAGAATAATTTGAGACCTTGATAAAGTAGCAAACCTACCTTTCTGGAGCCATTATTAAAAGCCAAATTTGTTGAGTCTAAGGTAGACTGTTTGGAATACATTCTTGTGCAAACCTGTCAAAACATCTGACAACATACACTTTTAGTTTAGTTTTAGGGATATGGTACAACTTTCATGTGTGTGTTGAGTTTGTACTCTATTTTCACACAAGAATCCTTTTTGACAAATCTGATCAAAGAATTTAAACTTTTAAATCCCAAAAATACAAAAAAAAATTGATAAATTCAACTTTGATCAGCAAACCACTGCATACCATCATTTCAGAGCCGCATACAAATAAAATTGGACCGCTTATAAATCTTAAAATGCCACTTGAAATCATTCAAAAGCTGCATAAGCCGTTGGAAAGTGTCGCATATAAACATTTCAAAACCTCCTATCAACAGGCAAACACCGCCTGATCACTGTAGAGCGCTGCATACAGGATTTCCATTGATCATTTACCAATGATAAAAGGCCACCTACACACAGGTAAGAGTTGCCTAGAAATTTAAAAGGGAAAACAATGGTTATATGCCGAGGGGTTGAAAATAAGAAATTTTCATTTTTGGATACCCTTTTGGACATTTTACCTCTATGAATACTTAACTGGATTAGAATCCATCATTATTGGGAATTTTGAAAATTTATCCATGGATTGATCATTTAAGCAAGTTAAAAACCTAAGATATTCATTTGATATATGTTAATGCCAGTACTTGATCCCATTACATCGAGACTACCCTACAACTAGACAAATCTTATCTAAGGCAAGAGTGTCCTTTTTTGGATGATCCTTTCTCTTTAAGACCCTTTCAAGAACCCATCAAAGAAGAAAAACTGAGGATGTCTTTCCCATTTGGCCATATAGATCCCAATCAGATCAATCACATGAACAAGTACATGAACAAACAAGGAAATTTTGATCCTAACAACAAAGGATCTAACAATAATACCAATGGAGGAACAAACATGGACCCTAACAATCAAGGGATGAAAAATACCACAATGGGGGCAACATAGACCCTAATGATGAGGAGTTAACCTATGAAAAGGTTAATGAGGCTTTGCAAAGCCCTTTCTTCATGAAACTTATGGAAAAAGTGTTGGAGAAAGACAAGGAGAAGTACTTTCTAGACCTAGCACAAACGGGTCTCAAACTTCCACATGATTATGATGTCACCAAACTCAAACAAGAAGAAGCTGAGGCTAACCCCATTGACATCATGAACAAACAATTCCAACTTTTCTAGATGCAATTGGACACAATAAAATAAAGTGGGGCTCCTAAACCCTTTTCTATCGAATCTTTGTGTTCATTTCCATTTGATAAGTCTTTAATCATAATACCATTTCCAACAAATGCTATTTATCCTAAATATGAAAAATATGAAGGAACATCTAATCCTCAAGATCACTTAAGGGAATTTTGTGCCCTAAGTCTAGAGTTCATGCATGACACAACTTACCTTATAAGGTTATTCCCTAGAAGTTTGGGAGGTATGGCAATGGAGTGGTTTTCAAAGTTACCCTCCGACATTTAAACCTTTGAGGAATTGGCCTCTAGGTTTGTAACTCACTATTCCTATAACATCAAACATGAGGTTACAATTCTTAATCTATGCAACACCAAACAAAGAGAAGGAGAGGGATTCCTACTTTTCCTACAACGATGGTGAGCAGTATTTGCTAGATACCCTCAAAGTGTACCTGAAAAGGAAAAGATGGATATTTTTGTCAACAAATTGAATCATGAAATGAACTATTGATTAAGGCTACAATGTCCTAGATCATTCCAAGACCTAATTGAGAATGGGGTGACAATAGAAGAGGTATTGATAAAAAGTGGAGAAATCAAACTCTACAAAGATAACAAGAACAACAACAACATCAATACCTCCAACACTAATCAAAATTAAAATTCCAACAACAACAACAGTCAATTTTGGACAAAGAATAACAACAATAAAGGAGTGGTTAATGATGGAGTGGTGGAGGCTACCCCTTTTAATCTCACTCATTACTCAGCTCAAGCCAATAATGTGAATCAGGCACCCAAAGTACCCTTCAACAACAACACTAATAACAACTTTGGGATAATCAAGGGACTCCCAAGCCTAAACCTTTCTTTGCACCTACACCCAGAAGCACATTCACGTATTTGGGTGAACCATTGGAGAATTCATTAAGGACACTTATTTCAAATAAACTTATCGATCTACCAAAGGATCAACCATATGAACCTCACATCAAGCCAAACTGGTGGAATGAGAACAACCATTGTGACTATCATCAAAATAGGGGACATAACACCAATGATTGCTTGCGTCTCAAACATGTGGTACAAGATCTCATAGATAATGGTGTGATAAAAGTGGATAGCCCTCAAACTAATGAAGATCACACAGCCTTTAAAACTCCTTTCTATAAGAATGAAAAAGGAGAATCTTCCAATTCAAACAATGGAGGAAACAGTGCGAATAATGCAAGAGGAAATCATAGTGTTAACTTTTCTCATACTTATGACAATACCATCAATGTTGTTGTGGTTAAAGATCAACCTATCCAAGGGTCCACTAATTCCATCACAAGGGGGCAAGCCTCAAAGGTTACCCTCCAAGGGGGTACTCCTATTACTATTGGCAGTAAAACACCAACTATTTTGGCTAAATAAACACCACCCACAACAAAGCCTTATAGTTTGGTGGATCAATTACAAAAGACTCCAACCCAAATATCAATTTTGGAGTTGTTGAAATTATCTCCTAATCATGAGGAGATCCTGGAAAAATACTTGTGTGAGACCACGATTCCTATAAAATTGGAGGAAGACAAATTTTAGAACATGGTAGGGCACCTCATAGCCCCTCATTGTCTTTCCTTTTCAGAACAAGATGACATGTCTATCACACATCCTCAAAAATTACCCTTTCATATAGAGGTATTAATCCAAAGACATAGGGTCAAGAGAGTTCTCATATATGGTGGAGCTGGTCTAAATATTTGCACTTTAAACCTTATCAAGTCAATAGGGTTATCCGATTCTTCCATTGATCCAAAGAAGCAAATCACTATTAAGGCTTATGATGAAGAGGAAAGATCTTCAAAGGGCATGATAAATCTACCAATTCAAGTGGGACCTATCAAAAGGATACTATATGTCAAGTCCTTGACATGAAATTGACCTACAACATCTTACTAGGAAGGCCTTGGATACATGAAATGCAAGTGGTACCTTCTACATATCACCAATGCATAAAATTTCCATACATGGGGGAAGAGATCACGATTGGAGGAGATTCAAACCCTTTCCAATATTGCAATGCTTTAAAGCCAAGTCATGAATTGTATATTCCTCATAATAGGGAAAGAATCATCCCTGATATTACCATGGAAGAAGCCAAAGAGGAAATTCCAAACCCAACATCAAATGCCACATCAACTTCTAACCCTATTCAAACTAACTCAACTACATTGACTAAGGGAAAAGAAAAGATGAGTTATGAGGGTTTATATTCAAAGGATAATCTAGTTCAAACTTCAACATTGAGATTGGAAACTTCTAAAACCACTAAGGAAGAAAGGGAAAAAACTAATAAATATCATTATGAGAAGATGAGTAACCTAATGAATCAATTTGAGAAACAAAGCAAAATTAACTCAAAAGGGGTAGGGGAATATTTTGTTTCCCTATTTGATTTACCTACATCTCCAAGGACACACGAGAAACCATCCAAAGATCATCAAGCTCATAAATAAAATTCCCATTTTTTCAGGGAATGTGACAAACACGAAATGGATAAACAAGATAATGAGGTATTACAATGGCTTTATAAAGAAGATGACAATTCAGCTATTTCCAATGAAAGGGTGCAACATATCAATATCCAAACTGGTCAGTATGGAAAAGGATTTGATATCATGAAAAAATGGGGTATAAGGGAAGAGGACCCTTAGGAGTTTGACATAGAGGGTTGTTAGAACCTATTGAACTAGTTTGGAGAGATAAAGAAGAGAAAGCCGACATAGGTTTTCAACATAAAGGAGAAAGTTCAAGTCCCATGCATGATTTTCGTGCACATATCCATATGGTAGGTTCTGAAAGTGAAGATGATTCTAGGGATTGTGAGTGGGATTCCTTGTCTAAAGAATCTTGTCATGACATAGAGGTTAATACCATTCACACTTATGCAACCCCTCCTAAAGTTGAGAATCAAGGACATGTAACTCAAAGTTCAAATTCATCTCAAACATCAAGTGGACCTCAACAAGTCAATATAGAACAAGCACCTCTTTTCACTCAATGGGTAGGTGAACCTTGGGTACCTTCATGGGTAGGATATTCTAACCTAGTGTTTAATCCACATGCTTTCTTTCCCATAGAAATATTAGAGGACTCTAATGAAGAGGATTTTGATCCTTCTTCCATGGACCATCTTGAAGAAGCGCATGTCATAGACCATGACGATACAATGTATGAAACATAAAACAAAGTCATGTCCTTAACTCCTTCAAATGAAAACCCATCCAATGAATTCTTGTCCTTAATCCATCCTGAACTTATTGATTGGGATCTTTTTGAGCCAAATGAATTACTCTACTTCCCAAATGACAATGCAATGGCCTTATACCTCAATGCGGTTGAACCCAATTCTTCCACCAATGAATTTACTCTGGACATGATGATAGGGATAGGTGTTTAACCTATTAATAAAAAAAATGAAGAGAAAGTATACAAAAAAAATGAGAAGGTCTAGTGGTGAAAACCATCATGTGGCAATGCTAGACCCAAAAAAAGTAAAAATAAAGGATGTTTCCGAAGGTGAAAACCCAACTGTGGCACCTAAGGCAGAGAGGTTGGACACCTTACCAGCTCATGAAGATGAAAGATCACCTATACTAATTGAACCCATAGAAAAGGTTAATATTTGAATAGAAGAGGATCCTAAGTTCATTCACTTAGTAGCATCTTTGAGTCCTTCGAAAAGAGAAGTATTCATGGAATTATTTCAAGCAAAAAAAATCAACTTTGCATGGTCATTTTCTGATATGCCTAGATTAGATCTAAGTTTCATAATGCATCACTTAAATGTGAAACTAGGGGTTAAGCCCATCAAGCAAAAGTTGAGAAAAATGCATCTACATGTAGCCCTTTTAGTCAAAGCAAAATTGGAAAAATTGCTCAAGGCAGGATTTATAAGAGTAATAGCATATGCCGAATGGATCTCCAATATTGTACCAATTACCAAACATGATAAAACCATAAGAGTTTGCATATATTTTAGAGATTTAAACCTTGCTTTTCCAAAAGATTACTTTCCATTACCTAGCATTGATGCTATTGTGGATCTCACTGTAGGTCATTCTATGTTTTCACTTATGGATGGATTTAGTGGGTATAATCAAATTCACATTGCACCTTAGGATAAAAGGAAGATAGCCTTTGCATTCCCATGGGGTACTTTTTGTTGGAATGTAATGCCCTTCGGTCTCAAAAATGTCAGAGCCACTTATCAAAGAGCCATGATGACCATTTTCCATGACATGATGCACACCTTTATGGAAGATTATGTGGATGACATTCTAGCTAAGTCACATAAAAGAAAAGATCATTTATCCATACTTGACAAGATTTTTACAAGGCTAGAAAAATTCAAGGTGAGACTTAACCCAAAGAAATGTTCTTTTGGGGTACAATCTGGAAAACTCCTAGGGTACATTGTTTTAGCAAAGGGCATTGAAGTAGATCCTGAAAAGGTACAAGCAATAATGAACATGGACATTCCAAAGAATATTAGTCAAATGAGGTCACTTCAAGGAAGACTTCAATCTATAAGAAGTTTCATTTCTCAATTGGCAGAAAAATGTCATTCTTTCACCAGATTACTACATAAAGACACCATATTCATGTGGGATGAGGAGTGTGATAAAGCCTTCACATTGTTGAAAACATACTTGATGAATCCACCTATCTTAATGTCACCAAGTCAAGGAAAGCCTTTGTTGCTCTATATTTCAGTAATAGAAAGATCCTTAGGAGTCTTATTGGCACAAGAGGATGATGAAGGAAAAGAAAGAGATATCTACTACCTGAGTAGAGCATTGATCAAGTATGAGTTAAACTATAGCTTCATGGAAAGGGCTTTCCTAGCAGTGGTATTTTCCTCTCAAAATTTAATAAATTATATGTTGTTTCATAAGATGAAGCTCATAGCCAAGATTGATCCCTTAAAATACTTGCTTAGAAAAACAACTTTAATTGGAAGGATTGCAAAGTGGGTCATGGTACTTAGTGAATTTGACATTGAATATGTTGATAGGAAAGTAGTCAAAGGTCAAGTTATAGCTGATCAACTGGCTAAATATCCTCAAGAATCTACACACCCTATGCAAGTGGAATTCTTGGATTATGAAATTGTGAATGTAGAAGCTAAGATATGGACTTTATACTTTGATGGATCCTATACCCAAAATGGTAGTGGAGTAGGCATTCTTTTGATTACACCACAAGGTTACACAATCCCAAAATCTTACAATTTATTGTTCCCTTGCACCAATAAAATAGCAGATTATGAAGCTTTGGTCATAGGAATCAAGATGGCCTTGGAATGGAATGTCACAGAATTACAAGTCTATGGGGACTCTCAATTAATCATTAATCAAGTTAATGATGAATATAATACTAAGGATGAAAAACTGATGCCTTACAAGAAATTGGTGGATAATTGGAAAAAGTACTTTACTTTGATTACCTTTGAAAAAATTCCAAGAGACAAGAATAGAGCAGCAGATGCAATGGCTACTTTGGCGTCTTTACTTTAAATGCCTGATCAAAATGAAAAATATGAGTTCTTGGTGGAAGAATTGGTTAAACCAACATTTGCCCTACCTGATACCCAAATTATTTCCCTTTTAAATGGACATGACTCACCATGGTATGGACCCTTCTATGCCTACCTAAAAGATCAAACCCTACCTATAGACCAAACCCATGCTCAAAAGCAAAATTTCATAAGACAAGTGGCCCGTTATACCATCCTCTCTAACACATTGTATCGTAAAGGTCTTGACGGAATGCTCCTTAGATGTCTAGAGGAAGATGAATCCAAATTAGCTTTAAAAGATGTCCATGAGGGGATTTGTGGGTCACATTTGAGTGGTTTAAACCTAGCTAAGAAAATCCTACATATGGGGTACTTTTGGAAAACCTTAGAAAGAGATGCTTGTCAATATGTCAAAGTTTGTGCAAAATGTCAATACCATGGAGATCTAATCCATGTGCCAGCACAAGAATTACACCCTTTTGTCACACCATGGTCATTTATCAATGGGGTTTTGATTTGATTGGCATGATTTATCCACCCTCTTCAAATGGACACAAGTATATAATCATGGCAACAGAATACTTCACTAAATGGGTTGAGGTTGTCCCTTTATCAACTGCAACAAGGAAGAAATTTTCCATGTTTATCCTAAATCTTATCATTTGCAGATATGACATTCCTCAAGCCATCATCACGGATAATGGAAAATAGTTTAAGAACAAATATGTTGATGAACTTTGTGACACATTCCATATTACACATCACTCTTCATCCATTTACTATCTCCAAGGTAATGGAGAAGCAGAAGCTACCAACAAGAACATCCTTAAAATCCTTAAGAGATTCATTGGAAAATCAAGATTGGATTGGCATCTTCAAATCAATCCAGTATTGTGGGCCTATAGGACTAGTATTCAAACCCCAACAGGAGCTACACCTTTTTCATTGGTTTATGGGGCCAAAGCATTTCTACCTTTAGAAGTTGAAATACCATCCCTAAGAGTCTCATTACATGGATTAATCATGGAAGAAGATTATTGAGCTACCTGACTTCAACAATTGGAATTGTTGGAGGAGCATCAAACTCAAGCCTATGATCATTTGAAAGTGTATCAAAATCGAATTTCAAGGAACTATAACAAGCATATCAAACCAAGAACCTTTCAAGTAGGAGATCTAGTATTGAGATAAAATACAAAAAATCAGGTTGATAGAGAAAAGAAAGGAAAGTGGGAAGCAAATTGGCTTGGTCCTTTTGTCATTGTTTCTTCATTTGGAATGGGGACCTACAAATTGGCCGATTGTGAAGGTGATTAATTGCAAGAACCTATCAATAGCATTCATCTTAAGAGGTTCCAAACCTAATTCAAAGGAAAGAGTATCACCAAAAAGGGTATAAGTTGAGAGTATCAGATGAGTCAGCATCACCTTTGTACATGGAAAAATTCAAAAAATACCAAAAAATGAGAAAAGATCAAAAAAAAAATCAGAAAGTTCAAAAGCCAAAAACATTTTAAAAAGAGAAAAATAGTGCCTTGGTGAAAACCTAGCAATAGGCACCTTGGTAGCAAAAAAAAATAAAAATAGCAATAATCCCAAGAGGTGAAAACCTGGAAATAGGCACCTTTTGTCCCTTAGGTCTTTCCTACTTTCATTTGTACATATTGTGTTTCATCATCTCACTTGTCCATATCCTCATTGCACCCATCATTTGTGCATCATCCTAATAAAGTCTCAGAGTTGCATGTTTGTCACATTCTAGGTTCAATTGCCCTAAGTTTCACATTGGTCACATTTATCACTTAGGGGCATGCATCATAAATTTTTGGTACAAACCAGATTCAATAGTGCAACATATTGGTCATACATCAGAAGCACATTTTGAGATTCAGAGGAGAGATATATTTGGAACCTTTGATAAATATCATTGTTCAACCCTAAATAGTACGATCACATAACATAATCCTTGACCTTCATTGACTTATTTTATCAGGATTAAAAATTGACACACCCTACATGATCATACTATCTAGAATTCTTATTTGAAAATATTGATACATTTCACAAACACTTGGAATTTTTGATGAGTTTTTCATTGACTTTTTTGAGTCATATTCTTTTTAGCTAGTTGATGATGCTTCGGCTAGATTGGAAATGATAGAGACATGATGTTTTCTTAAACTTCTGAGTGACTATTTTGAGGAAGATTCTTTAACTTGTGTGAATTATTCTAAGGACATGGTCATCAAAGAACCATCGAGGACATTCATATGGGAATGAGGGTTAACCTTTGTTTGTTCAAACAAAAGGATACCTTGGCTATTTAGATTTTCCATATCTTAATACCAACATCCACTTGCAACATTGAATCCGATTAAACCGGTATTCATATTCCCATAGTTGGTCATTCAACTAGTGAGGGTTGTACTTGGTTTTGTAGAAAGGGTTACCACATGAGAGAAATTCATATTCATATTCTTATGGTTGCAATGGAACCGGTAAGGATTGTATTGACTCCTATTTCCACAATGCTCAGTGATGAAAATATATCTCAGTTTGAATTTATTTCGCAAACCTCAAGGACAATTAGTTGCATTGCATCTTCATTTTAGATTAATTGCATCTTCATGTTAGATTAATTGGATTTTAGATTAATTTCATCTTCATGTTAGATTAATTTGCTTTCTCCAAGTTATTTTTCAAATGGCTTGCCTTTATAGCAATTTTCCAAGTTCAAGGGGGGATAAAATTTGACAACACTTCATCAATTTAATGGTTTCAAGTCATCAATATGAGATTTTCCTTTGCATTCATAATCATTAATAATTATTCATTACATAGTCATATCAAGTGAAAAGCAAAGAAAATACACATTAATCATTATCCATTTATCCGTATCATTTAGCATTTCATATCATAAAGTTAATTGCATACATCCAAAATCAAAAAGATAGTTTCATTCATTTATCATAGCACTAAGTACACTAAGTATTGCATCCATTGCATTGCATAATCCATACATAGTTAAAATAGAAAATCATATAGAAACAAGTTGCATTAACATCATTTGCATCCATTTATCTATGTCCTACTCTAAGACATTACATCCATAGCATAATAGAAATAAATGCATCATAAAAACATATAGATATGCATACAAGGAAATCTCATAACATCATCAAAGGAGGAATCAAAGATCATCATAAATAAATGTCCATCATCAAATGTCTATAAATCAGTATATCAATGGTACATCAACAAAATGGTCCATACATCAGAGTCCTTCTCGAAAATACATATGATACATCATCTATGCCATATCAAGATATCATGGATCCCAATCTATCTCACGACCCAGTAGGGGCACCTGATCCATCTCCAGATAAACCTGTGCCTAAACCCCCTGCACCATCAGGATCCCTATCACCTTCTCTATCCTATGTACTAGGAAGTGCTTGACTCATGCTCACACTGGTAGGTAACTGAGCCAGAGTAGTCAGAAACTGTTGCAGCATAGTAGAAACCTGATCTAATCGAGCAGTCACTGTAGTCATCCCTGCCTATAAACCCCAAACTTCCTGCACTAAACCATCCACAATAGGAGGAACTGGAGGTTCATGTAATGCTGAAGGAGCCTATGGTGCCTATGGTGCTAAGGGAACCTAAGGTATCATTGGTGTCGTGCTACTCTATGGATCAACTTGTGGAATCTGTCCATGAACTGGAACCTGTCTGGCTACCTGGACATGTCTGTGTCTATGTCTGGCCCAATCTGCACCAACTATCAAAGGAGCCTAACCCTAAGGAACCTATGCTTGTGCTAATCTCTGCCTAGGCTTCCTGAATCTACCACCTCAGCCTCTAACATGTCCACCTCTCATCTAAGGTCCTGCAGCTCTCTGTACTCATAGCATCCTAGGTGCCCTCTAAACCTTGCGTCTATGAGGTCTCCTGTCATCATCATCATCATCATCACCATCATCTCCATCATGCTTTGAAAGCTCATCTACATTGGGAATAAGCTCCATTGGATCAATGAATCTGAAAAAATGATGTTGCATGAACTACTCGTGATACTCAGCTGACATCCTTGCATCTGCGACATGTGTCATCATATCCCAAATGACATAACCTAGCTTATCAATTTGCAAATAGTCAAAATGATAGTCCAAATGATAGTCCACCTATGCTCCCCACATTGATCTCTCTGCATGTACCCTGGTATAAAGTGCCATACCCTAAGGCATGTCCTGAACATGGCTGTACTGACGGAGTACTCTCCCAAAGCAAAATCTCTCAATAACTAATGGTGATCGACCAATCATCCATCGAGGAGAAAACATATATGGAAGCTCATCATCATCCTCTTGCCAACTCTCACAATGAAGATATGGCCTCTATACAACCTAATCTATGTCATCTATAGTAGATCTCCAAAATTCAACCTTGCCGAGACGATGCTGGACAACCATGCCATCATATAAAAATGCAAATGGATATCCACGGACCCACACTCATGATGAAACTAGTCTCATGATAGGGATATTCTCCCAGGTCCACAACTATAATATCATTACACCTGTAGAAAGAGCTACACTATGCCTATAAACAACCTCATGTAGATCATGATATAACTACGCTAAAACACAAGAACCCCAATCAAATCTCCAAGGATACGCAATCAAATCCTCTAATATTTGGCCCCATCCAACTACAAAGCCACATCCTCTCCTATCTAGAAGAAGTAATCCTCCAATCACAGCTCCTAATAATGTTGGTAAAGTGGGAAAAGAGGCAAACTGTGCCCAAGTAATGCAATCATCCGCAATGGTGTTATCTCCAAACACCCGTCTGCATACACTGCTATCATAAACTAAATCATAATACACCCGCTCTCCATGAGTCAGGATCCTCAATAATCTGTAAACATCCTTAGGTGTGATAGTCATCTTGCCGAGGGGTATATGTAATGTATTATGGTCAGAGTGCCATCGCTCTACCATAGCTATCAAAAGACCTCAGTTCAGCTGAAACTGAGGGAGATCTTTAAGGAAACTAAGACCACATGTCTTAATAGTCCGTCACTCAGGAGGCATAAGCTCATCAAAAAAATAAGAAATCTAGGATGCTACACCCCATACCCTCAACTTACGGTAATTTTCCTACATTTTGAAACAAAGTGAATCATATTAGTCTTTCTCTTGGTGAACCATTCTACGTCAATCAAACACATTAAATATATCTTTTCTCTAACTTGAGCGTATCAACTTATTGCTCCTAACCTCTATATCATGAGACACAAGGATAATTTTTAATCATTTTTAATCATATCTGATTGACCTATCAAACATTCATCACTATGTTTTTTCTAATATCCTAAACACTAAGTGTCAATCTAGAGGAACATTTTCTAGTTTGGAATCTAATTGAGTTATTTGGACAATCGATCGAAAGGACATCATCTATTTCCTATATCAAATTTCAAACTTCATGGTAGGTGGCACTTCAATTAGTGTACGTGGCTTTTCAAGCCCTGTGGCATTTAAATCATTAAATGTGGCACTTTAATCCTCAGAGGCGGCACTTGGCTAATCAAGTGGCCTTTTAAAGTCCTATGCGACTTTCTACATATCATAAGTGACTTTTAAAAACTAGGGTTTTTAAGTGGCTCTTTGCTATTTGGGTTACACATTTTTCCCTAATTCTTACGTGGCTAATGATTGCTCCTACATGGCTTTTTAATGTGCAAAGGTGGCTTTTCTATGCCCTATGTGGCACTTTATCTATCCTACGCGGCTTTTCACTAAATTTTATCTAAAAAGCATTAAAAACATGTATTAAATGCTATTTAAAGAGAAATAAATGCACTAGGAAAGTTTGAACCACTCACCGGAGGCCCATAGCTAGGAGGTCTCTGATACCGGCGCACTCGCTCGAACCTATGCTCTTGAATGGGGACCACCATCGCTGTCAATTGTCAGAGGATCAGAGAAAAATCTCAATAGTAAAAAGTGAAAATGAATAGTAAATTTGGGTTTTTCAACCTATTTAAGCTATTTTACCCTATTTGTGAGATTTTTTGACCCAGTCAAACCAAATCTGCATATTTTGCACACTGGGGCATTTGTCGACATCTTTCAGCATCATTGTTTATCAAAAATGCAATCATCTTGGATCTTTTCTATCAACAGAACTCGTCAGTTTTTTCACACCTACGATCAATATGATTTCATTTCTAAGGGGGCATCATTATATCATCCAACTGGGATTCTGCATCATATCTTACATCAAATCTGGGGCATTGAAATTTCAAACTTTATCAGAATATCATATCAGGGTTTCATATCAAAGTATCATATCAGGATTTCATATTAGAGTATCATATTAGGGTATCATATCAGAGTATCATATCAGAGTATCATATCAGGGTTTCATATCAGGGTTTCATATCAAGATTTCATATCAGGTTTTCATATCAGTCAATCAACTCATCAGTATCAAATCAACGATGGGGACATCAAGCTTTCTTTGAATCAATGTGCTTCACACATCAATTCAAAGAGGGGCATTTGTAGACACCTAAAATTGACCAGGTGTATCTCAAAGCATTCAAAACTATAAATCTCAGCCAAATGCCTTAAAATCTCAATGTAAAAAAAAATGGATCAAATCAAATGGAAATTTATCAAATCAATAGGACAAAAATCAAATCAAATTAAAAGATCAAATAATCATGAAATCAAATAATAAATTCAAGCCTAAAGGGGTTAATCAAATTATGCAATTGATTTTTTAATTGTATAGTTCAAATCAAAAAGATCAAATCCAACCCATTCACCCTTCCATGGCTAAATTAATTAAATGATTGAGTTATTTAATTCCTAATTTCTTTGAGACAACCAACCAAATTTCCCTCCATTTGAGAACACCTCAAAGCTTTTGACTTAACCAAACTTTGATCATGATCAACTCACTCTACCCCCTACCCTTGGGAAAATGCTATAAATACAAGCCATTTCCTTTGTTTTTGGGATCCAAGAATTTTAAGAGCAAAAGCATCCTTAATATAGGCATATGGAGAGCATTTGAGAGATTTTGATCACATTTCAGCATTTGCATAGCATTTAGTATATCATGTTTAGGAGCATTTGTTATTTTCTAACATAACTTGGAGCATTTTGAGCACTTTTAAGTTAGATTTGAGCATTGCTTATCATTCATTTTCTCATTCTATGATTGTCCTTGAGAGAGATTAATCCTAAGAGCTCTCTTAACAAATCTTAGATAGAGAACCATGAGATGATATGGATTTTTAGCTTCAATTCTTAGATTAAATCATATTTTCTTTCCATAGAATTATTTTTATTAGTCCTAATGTTAATCTTACACACACACATACAAGGGCTATGTAGTCGTGATGTGTGATTGAAGCTATTAACCCTATGAGTCTAGGCATTTGATATTTTTTCCCTCTAAGTATTTCAACTTAATGAGGTTTTTTTTGAATTGGGTTGAATAGATTGGTTTAATCTTGTTTCCCACATTGGGTCATTCCCTCTCACCATCCTCAAGAAGGAAAATCTCGGGAGGAAAGCCCACTAAAGTTATAGCATGTTCATGTAAAGAAATATATGAAAAGAATAGGTAGGTCAGGGAGTTTGATTCACCTAAAAGGTGAAGAGAATATCCCTACTACTAATTCAATTCCAAACACAATTAACAAAGGTTCATTACAAGCCTCTTATTCTAGGGGGATTTAAAGTGTGTTTGGCTTTTTGATTCACTCAAAGAGTGAAGAGCATATATCTAGCATTTTTCATCCACATGCAAGGAGGCTTAAATTTATGTTTGTTTCATTGCTTAGTTCCTTATTCTCTCAAATTTGGCATGTTTTTCATTTTGATTCACTTAAGAAAGTGAAGAACATAGGCCTAATTCTATAATTCATGACTTGAATTCACTCTTTTTAATTAAAGTTAGATTTCAACTTTGACATGCCAAAAGTTAACAAATTACAAAGGGATTTAGATCTTACCTTAATTAGATGCTAGCAAGGCTAGGAACATTTTTTATTTTGTTTATTTACATTTTTTATACTCACCTAGTAGCGATCATTTATGCTCCTTTTGCATCCCCTTCACAAATGGTAGTCCAACACACTCAAAGAAAAGTGAGGAAATCCAAATCAAAAGAAAATTGCTCAAATTTATTGAAAATAAGAGAAATGAGATCAAATAGGAACATCAAAAGAAGTAGCATCCAAATAAAAGGGAGACATGTTGTAAAAGGCTTGATAAAGATTCACAATTTTCCAATATCTATGCATGCTCACCTTCCTTTGAAATTCTTTGTCATAATTCAAAGCTACCTTCAATGCATTCCATCTTTTATTTGCTTTTCTTTCCTCCAATTTCTTGTATATCTTGGTTTACACACCTTCTTATGGCTTGACATCTGCAAAATAACATAAAATTATCATTTAATTTGCAAAAATTTGATTTAATTTGTAGAATTTAAAGCTAGTGCTACACGTTATTTAACAATTGCTACGCGTTGTTAAATACCTGACATGCACTACAAAAAGCTTTAAACTTGTTATTTTTGAAAAACAAAGCACTATTTAAATTCTAATAAGCCTAAATTCCATTATTAAATTCCGTATAAAGTGTGACTTAAGTGCTGAAAGAAATAAGAAATGAGTCAGAAGAAGCCTAGAACATGTCATTTATCTATTGAAAGGCATCCAAATTTAGCTTATACATGCTATCTGGCTCTATAAATACATTGAAAGACCTTTTCTATGTGCTATAATTCACCAAATATGCATCATTTAACTCTGTAAAGGAGTCAAACTTCACCTCATATGATTTATTTAGCTCTGTAAAGGTGTCACTGCACCTATAAATCTTCAAAAACTACAAAATCAAGTCACTCAAACACAAAAAAAACTCATTAAAATGTTATAATGAGGCAAGAGCCCCATGGTGGGTGCCATTTGTGTATATGAAAACATGCCTTCATGAAATTAGTTTATAAACATCATCAATTCAACTTTGAAATAACCCAATTTAAGCTAATTGAATTGAAAACATAAAGAAGAAACATGCCATGGATCTCTATCTAGAAAAGATAATAATATGCTCTCAGCTTAGCATCCATTAGTGACAGTCCTAGAATGAGAAAAAGAAGATCTAAATGATGTAATTATGTCTGATTTTAGCTCAATTATACTAAAATTCTCCAATTATGCTCACTATTATGCAAATTCAACATTAGAATTCTATTCTTATGAATTTAAATGCGTATAATAAGGATGCTATAGACTATGAATGTAAATTAATTATTTTCTCCTCAAATTACATCATATTTAAAGGATTTCCCAAGGGTAGGTGGTAGAGTTAGGTTGACCATGATTATACATGATTTAGGTTAATGGTTTCATATATTGGGAAATAATGGATGGTCAAGATGGAAAAGGAAAATCAGATGGTTGAGATAGCAAAGCCTCTTGAGTGGTCCATGTGAGCTCATTCCTTCATTCTCATTGGTTGAATTTTTTTTTCCTATGTGATGTGTAAGAAATAAAGAGGATTAATTAATTGATTTAATTGTTTTATGCTATCCATATGCACCCTTGAATGGGTTGGATTTAAGTTTATTTAACCATACAATTAATTGATTAAAATCAATTTCACAATTATATGATCATTTTGATTTAATTAATCCAAAGGATTTGATTATTCAATTAACTCATGAATTTTTCTTGATTTCTCACTTTGCTCTTTTCTTGATTTGACTTGACCAAATTTAGGTGTCTACAAATTCCCCTCTTTGAATCAAAGTGCGAAGCGTGTTGGTTCAAAGAATGTTCAATGTTTGATTGGATCTTGATGACTAATTCCCTAATACCACTAATTTTGATGAAGAAACTGATATGATAAAAAAGGGGTACCTTTTGCTGGAAATTTATCCCCTTTGGCCTTAAATATACTAGATAAACTTATCAAAGGGATATGACCACAATCTTTCATGACATGATGCATAAGTTTCTAGAAGACTATGTGGATGATATCTTTGCTAAATCACATGCAAGGAAAGATCACCTACAAATCTTGGAGAAGATTTTAACAAGGCTAGATAAATTTAAAGCTAGGTTTTCACCAAGATAACAATTTTTTCAGGATCCATATTTGAATTTTTTTGCTTTCTCCATGCTCAATTTTCCACTTTTTTCTCTTTCTTTTCTCCAACTTTTTTCTCTTTGTTTTTTCTTTCTCCATGTTCAATTTTCCACTTGTTTCTCTTTCTTTTCCATTTTTTTCCATGCATTAGTCTAGACATAAGATCATATAAGGTACATTTAGTTAATTTTTTGATTCATATGAAATACATTTTTATACATCCATATTATTTGCATTACATATACATTCATACATATAGAAATCACAATGCATTTGATCATATTAGACATCATCATTGTCATCCATCATAAACATCATAAGAATCCATTGTAAACATATATCATAGGAATCATATACATAACATAACATAACATAACTCATCGGGTGCATCATACAAAACCCTCAAAGGTTCAAAAAATGTCACACAAAATGAGGGTTAACTGATGCTCTCTCTGTCTCCATCTCTTGGAGGTGGCATGATGCTACTACTAGGAGCTTCTGGAGGTGGACCATGATTTAAAAATATTAAAAGGTACATCATGAATTAATTATGTAATGCCATTAAAATTAAAAAAAACATGATGAATTAATTATGTAACCATATAAGTTAAATAAATTCTCAATTCTCAAATAGATAATATACTAATCGCATACCTCATACATTTCAATCATGTCATTGATCTTATTCTTCATTCAAGTCTTTGTTTGTATCATCTAATCCAGATTCAAAATTGTAAGGATTGGTCATATCATTATCATCATCATCATTGATATCTATTTCGATAATGTCATCATCTAGACAGATATCATCTTTATGAACATTAACTCCTACATCATCATGATCTAGTTCCTCTTCTTTGAAATCTTTGTCAGGAACATAATCAACTAATTGTTAATTTTTATCATCTATGTAACACCCCACAAGAGAACCCAAGAATATTTAACCTAAAAAAGAGACTAAGTTGATGGAATTTTTTTTTACAATTTTACAAACACAATTGCTAAAGTAAGAACAATAAAGACAAACATACTGATAATGTGAAAAACTATAGTTAACAATGTAAATGGTTCCATGATGTAGTGTTACTTTAAGAAAACTAATCTACAAAGAACAACTGAAAACAATTAACATTAGAAGATACATTAACTGAAAACACAAGATACATCTCATAAGATCAAATATACAACTGATACCCAAGGTATACATAATGAATCCACATCCAGTGCACAAGCCACAAGTTATGCAACAATGAATAATAATACATCGCATCCCCAGAATAGATGTCAACCAAAATACATATAGGTAAAATATACATCTCATAAATGAACAAGTCTCCAAAAGAATAAGAAACTAGAATAGCATCAAGGATCATTTAAGCACATGGACATGGATGTCATATCTCAATGGTAAAAATAATCACTACCACCTAACCACATGGAACCAAAGGTCCACTCCCACCATGCTGAGGAGATAACATTAGGCTCACAAAATATGTATACAACAAGAAGGAAATATACAAGGATAAAGAAGACCAATAAAATGAGTATGAACAAGAAGATCCTAGAAGCTTACTATAACAATAAGGATTATACACAATACCAGATACACCAGACACATGTAGGAAACCTAGGATGCATATAGGGAAGTGTTTCCATTTAAACATTTCATATCCTTACGCCCCTTGGGAAGACAAGAATCATCTCCCACTCTTAGCCATGGCCTATAATAGAACTCAAGGCATGAGAAAGGCACACTATTATCTTACTAAAGTTAACCTAGTATTTTATTAAGTTGTTGCTTTCTTAATTTACTTACAATGAGTTTCCCCAGTAAGCCACTTGCATGCCCTATTCTCACTTGCGGGCATTACATATAGAAGTGGTTTCCTAGGGAAACTCATTATAAGTAACTTAAGAAAGTGATAACTTAATAAAATACTAGGTTAACTTTATTGAGACAATAGTGTGTCTCACCCATGCCTTGAGTGCTAGTATAGGCATAAGGATCTAACATGTTTACATGGAGACACTTCCCTATATGCATCCTAGGTTTCCTGTATGTATCTAGTGCCTTTGGTATTGTGTAGAATCCTTATTGTTATAGTGAGTTTCTAGGATCTTGTTCATACTCATTTTGTTGGTCTTGTTTATCCTTGTATTTTTCCATCTTGTTGTATACCTATTTGTGTGGGCCTGATGTTATCTCCTCAGCATGGTGGGAGAGGACCTTTGGTTCTACGTGGTTGGGTGGTAGTGATTCTTTTTACCATTGATATCTGACATTTGTGTCAAAGTGCTTGAATGGTCCTTGATGTTGTTCTACTTTCTCATTCTTCTAGAGACTTGTTCATTTATTAGATGTATATTGTACCTATCTGTAGTTTGGTTGACATCCATTCTAGGTATGTGATGTATTTTTATTCATTTTTGCACACCTTATGACTTGTGCAGTGCATGTTGATTCATTATGAATACCTTGGGTATTAGTTATATATTCGATCTTATGAGATGTATCTTCTTATGTTAATTGTTCTCAGTTGTTCTTCGTAGATTAGTTTTCTTAAAGTAACTCTATGTCATGTAACCCTTGAGATTGTTAATTGTACTTGTTCACATTATTAGTATGTTTGTCTTTGTTGTTCTTTCTTCTAAAATTGTGTTTGTAAACTTTTAAAAAAAAATCATCAACTTAGTATCTTATTTAGGTTAAATTCTCTTGGGTTATCTGGAGGGACATTACAATCTTCTATTTCTTCAATATCTTCTTCTTCCATCACATTATACTTTATCGGCCTTCCTCTTTGATCACGTCTAACAAAAAATGGCCAACCTGATTTATGTGGAACCTCTAAGTAAAATACCTACTCACATTGTCTTGGAAGAACATAGGGTTTATTTATAGCTTACTCAAATGACCTTGTATTAACCATTATAAATCCATTATCATTTTCAATAACAACTCTCTTAAGATTATTTTTATTCAATCATAGCATGTACCATTGAATAATGAACATAACTAATTTGAAGGACTTAAAGTCACACTCAAGTATATCATCCAAAGTTCTATAGTATCAATTTTCTAAGACTTCGGGATGTATGTCACTTCTAGATGAAACATTAGTCACCTAAAAGACTGTAGTTATCCCAGAATCACAAGTTTTCTTCATGTCATCCAACTTTTTGATTCAAAATTTATGACCATTGCACCACATAGCTTTGTGGTGTTTCACCTGCAATATGTCAAACATGTAAAAATTATAGCATCTCTAATTCATAAACATATTTATTCTTGGTCGAATGTATGCAAAGAATAAAAACATATATATACATCAATATAATTGAAAAAATTAAATAATATGGGTGATTAATATATTTATATGTACCTGTTTATCTCTTAAACCATATGCTAAATCGATTTTCCTTGGTGTAATATTGGAATCTCTATTACGATGAGCTTCTTTAACCAATGAAGCCACACCTGCACATGTTAATGCACTACCAAATTGTTGACATCATTCAATCCATACTGTCATCCAATCAAGATTGTTTGCGACAAAAAAATGTAGTGCATTCCACTCTCAATCAATTGTATAAAAAAAAAATAAGAATTTACAAACGACGTATAATTAGTTAATTAATTAAGTACAATATATATAAAAAACAAATGTAAAATGTATTCTAACTAATTTCTATGAACATATTATAATTACCTCTAACTTTCCTCAATCTACCTTTCCCCATTAGGTACTCCCCTTTGAATTTGTTAATAGATCTGGGATCCCAAATGCGGTCTACATGGATCTTTGCTACAAACTTAGCAAGATATTTAATAATGCACACCATAGTCTTGAATACCATATATCCCTCCACCATAGAACCCTCAGGATGTCCTCTTTTTCAAGCCAAATCCTTCAAAAATTTCAAGTGTCTCTCAACCATCCACATTTACCTTGGGTGTAAAGGTCCACACAATTCGATCTCCTGAAATTGGTGTATGAGGTAGTGTTCATGTGCATTAAAAAATGTCGAAGGTAGACACTTTTACATTTCACACATTAGACAAGAAATTTTTCTCTTCCAATAATTTATATATTCTTTATGAATTTATTTAGATGACAACCATCTACAAGTGATTTAAGATGCAAATATATTAACAAGATTTAACAAAAAAATATACAATATATTACATAACAAGTAAAACAAATGGAAAATATAATATATATACAAAAAATTGAACAAATATCGCTACTTACCTCATGTATTTTCCAATATCATATATAACTTGCTTGACATTGTTGTCGAAGTGGTCTGGGAGAGATAGAGGTAGAACATACTGCAACAATTATAAAATGATCTTTTTGTTATTTTTCCAAAACTAGTAAACATAATAAAATGAAAAGTACATGCAGTATACAAATACATAGTAAATATACAAGAACAATTACCTTAATGAGGGTATGCCAATCATGCATTTTCATCCCTGGCCCAAATTCACCTTTTTTTGTTATGATATTATTTATGTTTGCAGCAAATTTTATGGGAAATCAAATTTTTTGTATGACTTCTTTTATAGCATTGCTTTATTGCTCCATTAAAAATCAAGTAAGGGCACTTATATTAATTTGGTCTCCATCTTTATTTAATTGAATGACATTTTTCATTGCATGGTTGGATTCCTGAATGTCACTGTAAAGTTTGACATTTTTTTCTTTGTTACGCCTTTCATCCAATATTTTCTATAACATCTCTTTTATATTCTTTCCAATATGCATAGTATCAAGAAAATGCACAATTTGTAGTTACTCATAGTATGGAAACCTACTAAATTGTTTGGGATAACTATTCAGTCCCTTTGGAAGTTGTTCATTAATGCCTTGATGACCTTCATGAAGTATATAAGTTAACAAATTTAATAATGACAATTATTGTCAATTACAACATAAGTAAAAAAAATACAATATAAAAATATAAATTCCAAACATATCATATATGATAGATATACAATTTGATCTGATGTATAACCTTGACGATTAATTCTATTATATTCCAACTTCCATATGTGAGGTGTCATTCTTCGTGGTTTTGATGTAGTCTCTTCTTTCCCATTGAAAAGATGTTTTTTAGTAGTTTGATACTTATGATTTCTATGGAGGAAGTGCCTATACTCATCAAACACCTGCTTTCCTAAACTTGTTGAATGACGAGATTTCATCTTTAGACCATAAATTGGGTATGCAAATGTTCTCTTTGTTTGAAGACCTACAAGATCATGTATAATTGGATTAAATAAGTCAATTTTTATAATTATATATATTGAATACATTATTCAAAAAAATGCATGATAGATAATTTATAAAGTTAAATATTGTTAAATTGTGCAAGTTGAAATTTATAACATAGCACAAAAATGTGTTAGCCCTAGGGCATCATGAATTGTCCATACAAGCATTGCATAGATTTGAAATTGTCTTTGTCCTCTTGGTCTAAAGACGTCATACATAGTGACACCATCATATAACTTTAGTAACTTGATGATATGAGGCTTGATATATACATTCATATATTTAACTTGGTACTCACCTAGTTGACTGAACATAAACATTTTATTGCAATATATATAATTTTATGTACATGACTATTAAATGAAGAAATACCTGGAACAATCATTGCCACCATTATGTACTCCCTCTTTATTGACATCCATGGATGAATATTATTATTGATAACAAAAATAGGTCACACCAAGTAAATAGATCTCAGCTCTCCAAATGGATTGACACTTTCTGTTGTCAATGAAAGCCTAATATTACAAGGTTTTTCTTTAAAGTGTGGCCATTTTTTCTCTTTCCCTAAATACAGAACCAGCTGCAGGAATTCAAATAATGTCATCTCCACTTCTACTCTGTGCATGGTAATCCATATATTTCACTTAGCTTTCACACCTAAATAATCATTGCATACGTGGAATAGTGGGAATATAAGGAAGAATCTTACAAGGCACCTTTTTTGTTAGTTGATCTATTCGATATCTAATGATATGACATTATGAGAATTCTGTTGCAAATTTATGTTATTTATGATATATAATATGATCATTGGGACATGCATCTATTTCTTGATACTTCATTCCAATATCTTTCATAATGACAGATAATTCTCAGTATGAGTGAGGTAGAATATTTGATGGTTGTAACAAAAAAATCACCTATGAATATATAACAACAAAAAAAATTGTTAATATAAAGAATATTAATGGTACATATTTCACCCTTTATTTACTAGTGATGAAATAATAACAAAAATAGATGAAAAAAGATGACATATATGACATACCTTAACATATGTGAGGTTATTATGTTGGATAAACCATTCATGACCTTCAAGTTCACCAACAAATATATAACAGAGAGAAGAGTTATTTGGGAGCCTTCATAAAGGGACTCGTATGCCTTCTCAAGTATAGGTAAATCAGGAACAACATTAAAGTCATCTCAATCATCATGATCAGTTGTGTCAGTACTAAATATATCATGGATCAATGTATTTGTACCACCATCTTTAACTGTGTTTTCTAGTGCATGATCATCTTCTTCCATAGGATCATTAACTTCATGTTTGATATTCACACCTTTATGTTCCTCCACTTGGAAAACTACATTCTTCGGGTCGTGATAGTTCATATCATGTGCCCTAGGATGCCCCGTCTATATAATAATGATCAACATAAATAAACTATGATCATGATCTCATGATCAAGTGATTATATATAT
>MU224399.1:1490416-1521032 GCA_018584345.1 Thuja plicata
TATATATATATATATATGTATATATATATACATATATATATACATATATATGTATATATATATATGTATATATATATATATGTGTATATATACATATGTATATATGTATATGTGTGTATATATATGTATATATGTATATGTGTGTATATATATGTATATATATATATATGTATATATATGTCTATATATATATATAAATATATATATATATTTTAGATAAGTGGGGTACACCACATGAAACAAGCACAAAATTTCTTCAATTAAATAATATTGATGGGACCATTCAGGGGTTCCCCTTCTGGTGTGGACAAATGATAAGCTCCCAAGCTAAAACATGTTTTGACGACATAGGGACCCAGCTAGGTGGGCTTGAACTTTCCTTTCTTTTCTTTGTTTGGAAGTACATTTTGATTTTCCTTGAGTACCATGTCCCCTACTTGAAAGTGACAGGAGAAGATCTTTCAATTGTACCTTCTCTTAATTTTGTTCTAATATACAATAGGTGATCATATGCTTTTTGTCTCTTCTCATCTATCAAATCCAATTGTGTGAGTCATGCTACACGATAGTCTTCATCGGTGACCAGGTTATTTACTGAAATGCACATGGATGAAAACTCGACCTTAATTAGTAAGACAACTTCAACACCATATACAAGAGAGTATGGGTTGTGCATGAAGGAGTGCAAAAGGATGTGTGATTTTCCCAAAGGGAGGGAATGATTTGGAGGTGCGAGTCACAACTAGAATCATTGAAAACCTATTTAAGTATTTTTAGAATGGTTTTGTTGGTTTCCTCATCTTGGTCATTACCTTGGGGAAAATATGGGCTGGAGTAGCGGTTTTGAATATGGAATTTCTCACGCAGATCATATCTGTGTTGGTTCTCAAATGGGTGCCATGATTTTTGAAAATGGTGGAGGGGACATCAAAGTAGTAGATGATGTGGTAGAGGATGAATTTGGAGATTTGGACACCAGTAGTGAGACTCAGTATAATTGCTTTGACCCAATTTTTTAAGTATTTAGTAGCCATGATAATATGCTTGTGTCCATCAAATGAGAGGAGATTTATCTTTCCAACAAGGTCATGGCCGCAACATGAGAAGAGCCATGGAGGTGCTATGAGATATAGATATTTTTCTGGTGTTGATGACCTTATGGAAAGATATATTGTCAATTTGTGCCAAAATACTTAGTCATCTCAGTGTTGACCGATCCAGCAGTGCGACCTGAGCAGTTACATTGTAACCCAAGCAGTGGTAGTGTCGAGCGAGTAGACAGTGGTAATCAATATTACCCAAGTACACAGAGTAGCCTGAGTGCCAGAGTTTAGTACGTTTCCCAAGTGAAAGCATAATGCCCGAGTGCTAGTATATTTCCCGAGTAGATCACTGGACCTGAGTAATAGTTTTGGGTTGACTTAGCTTATATTGTTTGATATTAATTTATCTTATGGAAGCTGACTTACAGTTGAATTTGACTTGGAGAAGGTACAAATATAAAGTATTTTGTTTATCCAAATCAAAGTGAATATGTTTGTAGAATTATGTATGCGAATATGAAGTGGTAGATTGTTTAAGAGGTTACAACAATATAAGGAACAACAGAGACTCATTCATCATAGTCAGGTGATTAGTTTTAATATCATTGGATCTTATTCAGAAATTTAGAGTTGCATTGAAGATCATCTACTAGTTCATCCTAATAGGTGCATCAGCAAAATCCTCTAACAAGGTGGACCTAACAGTCCTTTACAAATCTCCTAATAGAGTTGTATTACTTGATTGTATTGTACTAAATCATTTCACAAGGTGGACCTAATAGTCCTTATTTCTCCTAACAGGGCAAGCCATCAGATGTGGTCAATTATAAGATTTAATAGGCTAAATTTATACTGCAGTAATAAATCTTGTGGGTACCATCCCCACCCTAGTTTTACTTTCTATTTGGAAGGTTCCTGGGTAACCAAATATTGTGGATGTTTTATTTCTTTTCATTTCATGCATGCAATCAGATTATATAATCTAATAATGGATTAAATTTTATTGGTTCCTGATTCACCACCCCCCCCCCTCTCAGTCACCTTGACTCAACATATTTCCAACAATTGGTATCAGAGCTAAAGGTTCTCTTAACAGAATTTTAACAGCTTGAGCAGAGATCAGAGACAATGGAAATATATAGATTGGAGAAAGTCATTGAAAATGAAAAGATAGATCTACAAGTGGCCATGGATCAGATCAAGAAACTCAAGGAGTAGCTCTCTCCTTCCCTAAAAAGAAGAAAATATTTAGCAATGCAAATGAATGACAAAATTTACATAGAAGAAAGAATTGATGACCTATGTAAAGAAAGAAGTTCCGAAGAAGCAGATGCATTAGTTGAAGACCTACTTGCAAAGAATCTCAATTTACATGAATAAGTCAGAAAGTTGAAAAGAGAACAAGAAATTCATTTAGTCAGAATATGTGAAGTCATGGACAAAAGAATCAAGCAGAAAATGACAGAGAAATGGCACAAGAAGATAAAACATTTTTTAATACAATATTAGAAGAAAAAGAAGATGAAATCCATCATTTGTCACTTCAGCAAGAAAATATGATAAATTAACTTGATAATGTAAATCAAGAAGTTATCAATCTAAGGACAGAAAATGGAAGACTACAGAATGATCTTAATACTAAAAAACAAACCAATTAGAGTATGATGAATTCACAGGGAAGCATCGATCAGTTGACAGAACTAACTCAACTTAGACATCATGGACAGACTAGATTAGGTTATATTGAACAAGGTGAATCCTCACAGCAAGGAACTCAAAAGAATAGCAAACCTACTTGTAATCATTGTGGAAAATTGGGGCACACAACAAATAAGTGTTAGAGCAATGGAAAATCAAAGTGTAATGGTAAATACTATAGATGCAACAAACATGGACATAGGGAAAGTGAATGTACTAAGAAAACTAATTTTGAAGGAAAATGTTTCAATTGTAACAAACAAGGTCACAAATCCTCCGAGTGCAAAACTAAGAAATGGAACCCTGCAGAACAACTAGCTAAAGAAATTTTTGGTTGGGATTACAACACATGGAGTAGATGTTGTCACTATTGTAAATATGGGAATATTGGTACAAATTGTGTAAAGAATCACCTTAGAAAAATAAATCCTACTAAGAGATTTTATGTATGTAAAAAACTCAGTCATCTAAGAAAGAATTGCATGAACAAAGAAAGAGTGGATACTAGTATTGAGAAAGGCAAAGCAAAAATCTCAGAAATCAGAACTCAAATGAATCAGCAGTGGGTAAGAAAATCTCCTAAAATTTCAGATCAAAACACTGAAGGATCGAATGGCACCCAAAGCAGTGAATTGGGTGGATCTACAATTTTTGAATAAACATGCAAGGAGACTACTGGAACTATGCATACAAGCCATCCTACATAAGTTCTAGACATGATAGTAAGTCCAAATCAACATATTGATGCACTAGGACACCTTATAGTTTTAATTGAGTCAAGATCTCAGTAATACCCGAGTTACACATCCTTAACCAAGTTATGTCAAGTTGTATGGTTTTGAGGATGTAGAAGTTTGTTTTCACCAAGCTTCATTCTGAGCTATGCTAGCTACTGTGTACGAAGCATTTATTGAAAACCCAATGGTAAAATATCTTATAAAAGATGAATTGGAAAGGTTATTGTTTACAAATTTTTCATTTTGTAGAGCTATTTAGAGCCTTAAGTGATTTAGTGCAAATTTGTGTTTGAAAGCTTTAAGTTGGGAAGTTTTACCAAACCCTCGATCATAATGGCATTTAAATCTAGCAACAAGGTTAAGAAAGGATGTGAGATGTTGGTTAGGAATGTTATATGCAAACCTCTAAAGTTTAAGATTCATCCTACAGTTGTAGAGGAGATAGATGTGATAGGAGCTCATTCCCTAATTCCTCCAGGGGTATTGTTTACCAATGACATTTGAGCCCTCTATTATTGCACAATTCAATAGCTAGGGACATTGGAAATGAATAATGCATATGATAAACTCTGTGAAGCCAAAAATATGAAGCCATAACATAAACACCTAGAAGTCAAGGGTTTGACTCATATCATGCATATGCCACAGAATTTCTAGATTAAGCGGATTAGGTTTATTCTGAGCCATGTTCATGACATGCAGCTATGGCTGGAGAAACTAGTGTAGATTACCAAGAGAATGGTACACCATGTTAAAGGGTATCCTATGCTGAACAATTCTAAAGCTACCAAAACCCTACCTTGTGATGACCTAGCTAAGAAGACTCTTGTCGAGTGGGATTGAAGAGGCATGAGATTAAATGGAGTTACAGACATGGAATTGAAGTTTGGGGTTCACGTTATTGCTCACAAAATCTACAGTTCTAGCCAACCTAATAGCATACCACATGAGGTTGTGGACTTGGCATACAAGGTCGTCAAGAACAACCTCTCATTCGACCTTGCCAAATTACAACTCATCCAATTGAGCAAGAACATGGAAAGCATCTAGGAATAAAAGACCAATCCATGTAAGTTTGGTTCACTTTTGGTCTTCATATTCTTTTACATTCATAAGTTTTTCCCTTCCAAAGGCATAATTTTTTATAAGGACAGACCCATAATATATCAAATAAATGATTTCATAGCTGAATTAGGAGACAATTTTGAGACATCATGGATGCATATTTTGAGGAATTCAGATAGAAGATGCAAAATAGGTATAGAATTCCTAAACAATTGGTTGAAGACCACAAGGATGATGTTTTTTTCCTAGTTGACTGTGATAAATTATATATTCAGGAAGTCATACCTAGGGTTGCATGGGTGAAACATCTTGCATATGAGGTTAACATAGATGAGACCAAGAACATCATTGAAGCTCTTGTGAATGAGCCTGTTTACCCCAAAGCACCATACTTTGGTACATATGAAGAAGTCAAGAGAAAAATTTCAATAGAGATTGAGATTCCTAAGATTTAGAAAAGAGGAAAGAAGAGGTTAGAGCAGTTTGGAAAGAAGTATGGAAAGACTTCAGACTCTCCTCCTTTTATCTCAATAAGCAAAGAAGATGAAATTAAGATAGAAGATGATGTATCTAAAAAGGAAGAGGAAGAGGTAGAAGTAGAGCCTCCTAAGAAGAAAAAGACGCTAGCCCCCAAGAAAACACTTAAGGCCCCTACCCCTGTTATCACTACTAGCGAACCCAGAAGATCTAGGAGGAAACTCATATTGCCTAAGGAAGATGAAGAAGAATAAGTCATATTCAAGAAGCCCCCACCTACCTTTGAGAAGAAAATTGAAGACCTAAGAGAAGGTACTAGTATGAGTTCTCTAAAACCAGTGAAATATGCTTCCAGAACTAAGGATGAATAGAAGCAGATTAAGGAAGCAGTTATAGAGACGATGACAAGATGGAAGAATGATCCATCTAAATTGAAGAGTCACATGACTAGAGACTTATTCAAGGAAATATATGTTCCCTGGAGAAATGTAGTCTGAACAGAAAAAGATATCAGAGAAAAGACCTTGAGGAAAGTCATGCCTACTTTGACAAACAAAGAGGTAAAAGAGGCCATGACCAAATATGAAAGCAATCACACTCCAAGGTTCAGGAGCTTTCAGATATTGAAAAAGAAGATAGAGGATGTGGTTCAAGATACAAAAAAGATATGGAAGACAGTCTTGGAAATCAAGGAAGAAGACAAGATAGAAGTACTGAGTATAGAGCCCAAGGAAAAGACTAATGACTTAGATTTACCTGAGGAAGAATCTATTGAAGAATCCAATGTAGAACAGATAGCAGTAGAGGTAATGGTATCCCTGCCCCAATCACCTATACATATCATCCTATCTCTGAGAAAAGATAATTCTACCAAATCTACATCTGGACTAGTAGGGACTAAGCAGCAGGCTCCACCTACTATTGGGCCAAGCCGGACTGAGTCACAGAAGGAAATTGTGAATATTCCTTCAATGAGCATTGATGCTATAGTTGATTCAGACCCTACAGTTGGTGCATAAAATGCCAATGTACAACTAAATACTGAGGAGAAAATTGAGGAAGGAAAGGATATGGGTGAAAGTGGAAAAGGTAAGGAAATTGTTCCTTCACCCAATCCTAAGGACATTGGAAAAGGAAAGGAAATAAATATTGATGATGTTAAACTTGAGCAAGACATTTTGATTCCAAATTGGGAGCTATCCAACTTGATAGTGGAGTAGATGGATATATTAGGGGAGCTATGGAAGAAAAGGGCTACACAACAAAATCTCCAAGTAGAAAAGAAGAGAAATAGAGTGTTGGAGGACATAAAAGGTATATTCCTAGATGCACTAGAATTAGAAGTAAATGAGAGTGATTCTATTATGGATAAAATTGTAGACATAGTCCACAACTTCAATAAAGATTTAAGTGGTCAAGAAAAACTACTGCAGAGGGTAGAAAGGAAGTTTGAGAACAAAGTTCTAGAGAATGTTGCAAGAAAGATTGCAATTGATCAAGTATAGCTAAATTCTCTCATTATCTCTCTAGAAACTACTATAAATAATGTTACTTCATTATTTATAATTTTAAGTGATACATCAAAATTCACCATGGAAATCAAGAGAAAGCTGAAAAAGTTAGATACATATCTGAAGGAAAGTGCAAATTAGTTGGCACTTAACCCAAGTTCAAGTTCAACACACTTTGTGAAAATTAAGTATCTGACAGACATGCAAGCTGAATTACTAAGGGAAGAAGAAAGGACAAGAGAGTCTCTCACAGCTATGTAGAGAGAACTCCTTCCATACATGGATGTAATGTAGAAGCATATAGCTCATGCCAAGACTCTTATTCATGAAAAAAAAAATTAGTTGCTGAGCTTATGATGGAGCTATCATCAGAGATACAGATAGAGTTGCATGTCTTAAAGGTGTTGCAGGATAATTGGGAGAATACTTTATCTCAGATTTTGAAGGTACCTAGTGATTTCCTATCATATTTTGGTATTACCATATAGATATATTTTACCATTTGTGTTAAAAAAAGGGGGAAATGTATATAGGAAAGATATATATAAGGATATACATGTACAAAAGTGAATTAGAGCATATATATATATATATAAGTGTTACAAAAATAATTTTGAAAAAAAAAGAGTCAGTTGTAACCGAGTCACAAAGTTATTGTCAAAACCCGAGCAAGTACCCAAGCATATTGTAAGGGGGAGTTTTGACTTAGAAGTTTGAGCAGTTCTTTGAACATGATAAGTGTTTTTGATCACTAATGCCAAAGGGGGAGATTGATGACCTTATGGAAAGACATATTGTCGATTAGTGCCAAAACACTTATTCATCTCAGTGTTGACCAAGCCAGCAGTGCAACCTAAGCAGTGGTAGTGTCGACCAAGTAGACAATGGTAATCAATATTACCCAAGTACATAGAGTAGCCTAAGTGCCAGATTTTAGTATGTTGCCCGAGTGACAGCATAATGCCTAAGTGCCAGTATATTTCCCGAGTGGATCACTGGACCCGAGTAATAGTTTTGGGCTAACTTAGCTTATATTGTTTGATATTTATTTATCTTATAGAAGTCGACTTATAGTTGCATTTGATTTGGAGAAGGTATAAATATAAAGTATTTTGTTTATCCAAATCAAAGTGAATATGTGTGTAGAAGTATATATGTGAATATGAAGTGGCAAATTTTTTAAGAGGCTAGAATAGTATAAGGAACAATAGAGACTCATTGATCATAGTCAGGTGATTAGTTTTTATATCATTGGATCTTATTTAGCAATTCATATTTGCATTGAATATCATCTACTGGTTCATCCTAATAGGTGCATCAGCAAAATCCTCTAACAAGGTGGACCTAATAGTCCTTTATGAATCTCCTAATGGAGTTGTATTACTTGATTGTATTGTACAAATCATTTCACAAGGTGGACCTTACAGTCCTTATTTCTCCTAACATGGCATGCCATCAGAAGTGGTCAATTGTAATCTTTAACATGCTAAATTTATATTGCAGTAATAAATCTTGTGGGTACCATCCCCACCCTAGTTTTACTTTATATTTGGAAGGTTTCTGGGTAACCAAATATTGTGGATGTTTTATTTCTTTTCATTTCATGCATGCAATCAGATTAGATAATATAATAATGGATTTAAAGGATTAATTTTTATTGGTTCTTGATTCACCCCNTCCCCCCCCCCCCCCCCCCCACCCTCTCAGTCACCTTGACTCAACATATTTCCAATAGGTGTGTGGACCATATTTGCATTCTAATGACAAGGTGGGCATCTCTTCATCAACTCACATGCATCAAGCTCCATGGTAGGCCATTAATACCCTGCTTTGAGAATTTGGTTGGTTAGGACCATGCCACTCATGTGGGTATTGCAGGTTCCAGGATGAACTTCCCTTAATGCCAGTGTTACCTTATTAGAATCTAGATACTGAGAGAGAATTTCATGCTAACCTAGACGATATAAGGTATTGGAAATGATGGTGTAACAGGATGAGTGATGGATGAGGTTTTGGTGTTGCATTCAGGTGAGATGGGGAGATATGATACCATTTTTAAAAATAAGCATATATTTCATGATGCCATGGGGACTGAGGACCAACCAAGACACAAACCATTTCAGTATCAATGATTTTGTAAGCTGAAGTGTGGAGCTTCTCAAACAAGAAGTCATTTTTTACTTTGTCCTATGGTACTTCTAGGAGGGATCTGATGGTAGGAATAACATATGTGACCTTGTTCTGCAATCTGGGGACTTGCATGAATTGTAGGATTTAGCAGTGTGGCTTTGTGTTGTCAACCATTTCCTTGTATGGTAGAAGCTTATCATCTTTTGTTGAAAACTCATCAAGTACCTATTTTATTATCAATAGTGAATTTCCAAAGACTTGTAATTTTGTGATGTTCCATTTGATTTCTATTTTAAGACCAAAAATGAGAGGCTCATACTATGAGATATTGATGGTGTATGCAAAGTGTAGTTTGAATTATTTGGGGATGTAATCTCCTTAGGGAGTAAAAAATACCCTAGATACTTGAGTTGTGTAGGAGTCATCAAAGTATAACTTCTATATTGGTTGTTCTTATACCATGCATAGGTGTTCATCTGGAAATTATTTGACTAGAGGATAGTTATCCACCAATGGTGCATTAGCTAACTGATCAACGATGACTTGTCATTTTATTTCTTTGTAGTCCATATACTAAATATCAAAATTTCTCAAGAGCATTACCCATTTATCCATATGATCAATGAGAGTAGCGTGAGAGGGAATATACTTAAGTGGGTCTACCTTTGATATGAGCTTTATAGTGTGACTGAGCATATAGTGTCATAGTTTCTGGGTGGAGAAGAAAACTGCAAGGAAATATTTTTCCATAGGAGAGTAATTAATCTCATAGCCCACGAGTGTGTGACTAATGTAGTAGATGATTCTTTATTTTTTATTATCATCTTGTTGGGCAAGGAGTGCCCCTAGTGCGGTTGCAGTAGTAGAGATGTATATTAAAAATGGTTTTCCTAGAATTGGTGGCATGAGGATTGTAGGGTTGGCTACATATTCTTTGATTTTTTTCAAAACCTCTTTGGAAATGAGGGTCCCATTTGAATTTATCCTCTTTTTTTAGCAAGTGAGTGAATGGCTAATACTTATCTGCAAGTTGTGAGATGAACCTTCAAATAGACTGGAGTTTTCCTTATAGGGTACACAATTGTTTGAGAGTTCTTGGGGGCAGAATTTCCAATATTTATTTTAATTTATTGGGGTCTAATTCTATGCCTTGTTGTGATACAATGAATCCAAATAACTTTCTTGATGTTACTCCAAACTCACATTTCTTTGGATTTAGATTTAACCTTATTTGGTACTTCTGGAGTAAGTTGAATATGCACTTTAGGATCCTAAGGTGATCAATCTTTATTCTTGATTTTACCAATATATAATCTACATAATCTTCAAGGATCTTGTGGATTATGTCATGGAATATGATGGTCATAGCTCTCTGATACGTGGCTCCCACATTCTTGAGACCAAAAGCCATAATGATGTAGCAGAAGGTACCCCATGAGGTGGTGAATGTTGTCTTATGTTGATCTTCTTCTGCAAAACATATTTTATAATAGCCAAAGAAACCATCCATGCGAGACAACATGTCATGTCCAGCTGTAAGGTCTATCAACATGTCAATGTTTGGCAATGAGAAATCATCTTTTGGATATGCTTAGTTAAAGTTTCTGAAGTTTGTGCATATTTTGATATTGCCGGATGGATAGGATACATGTACCATGTTGGAAATCCATTCTGAATAATCAATGGAGTGGATGAATGTGGCCTCCAAGAGATTCTTGAATTCTTCTTTGACCAATAAGGCTACCTTGTGAAACATCTTTCTAAGCTTTTGTTTGACGGGCTTAGCCTTTGGATCCACCGTGAGATGATGAACTACAAGTTTTGGGTATAGTTTAAGCATATGGGCATAAGACCAGCTTAATTTGATGGAAGACTCTTTCAAAAGTTCCTTTAATGCTAGTTGTTCTACCTCTAATAGTGATGATACTCTATATGTGATGGGTGGTCATTCTTTTGTTCCCAAATTGATAGGCTTGGTTTCTTCGATCAAGATGGATGACTTCTCTAATTGATAATCATGGATGAGAGGAAGATGAGAGTCCCCATCCTCTGGCACCTCAGAGAGGTTTTCACCAGATGATACATGCTTTATTTTTACTTTTTTGGGATCAAGAAGTGCCCCAGAGGGGTTTTTACTAGGAGATCCATCTTTTTCTTTCTTATTTTTATGACTAGGGAACTCCCCTTCCCCAATGTATTCCTAGGGATCTAGCTTGTAGACATGTGTAGAATTATGCCCCGAGTTACCTTGTCATTTTGTTTCTCAAATTGATTTTAGGAGTATGTCCTCACTCTAAAATTCATCAATATGGGTGATTCTTGGTTGGTCCTAGTCTATGAGATTAGGATGGATGAGTGGGAGGTCAAACAAGTTGATAGAAAATTGGTAGAGGATTGAGTCACCTAAGAAGGATTCATCACTAAAGATATTATCATATGCTCTCTTGACTTCTTCTTTAGCGATGGTCTTGACTTCTATGATTTCACCTAAACATTAATAAAATTGTGGTCAATCACATTAGTGCCCCTAGTTGAGGCTTGATAAAATCCAAGTCCTTTATTTCTATGTCATTGAGGAGGCTCAATGGGAGCCCCTATATCACTTTCTTCACAACCTAATATGTCAGCTTAATAGTTCCATTGTTTAGTGGCTAACCTATGATATTTAGGGTACTTCACTCTAAAGTAATCAAGGAGTTTGTTATCGGGAGGGGAAGTCTCCTGGTAGAGCTATTTGTTTATATATGCCTCTATTTCTACCTCATTTAAGTTTCCAATAGAAAGGAACATTGAATTCCCAATTTGTCTTTGTTGCAGTTCTTTTTTCTTCATCTTGTCTTGATGTGACAGGTGTCCCTAGGTATGAGGATCAAGAGGTAATTCCCCTACTGTGAAGGCATTTGATAGAGTGTATTCCCCATAACCTTTTTTGTTGATCTTGACAATAGATAAGTTGGATGCGAGGATGGTCTTAGGATCAACGTGAGAGTGGGAGGAACTAGCAATAGATGTACCAATGTCGATCTCAGGGAAATGAGTGGAATGCAGAAAGTAAACCTCCAATGCATGGAATCATGTGAATTATTGAGGGTCCACATGGATGATGACCTTCGTATCTTTGTGGAGAAATATGAGGCATTGATGGAAGGTAGAGGGAAAAAATTGCAAGGCATGGATCCATGGTCAACCCAAGAGGATGTTGAAGGGTTGGTCAAGATTAACAACATGGCATATCATGTTCTCTACTACCAGACCCACCTGAATGGGTAGTGAAATAGTGCCTTTTGAGGTACACTCTAATTTATCATATTCCTTGATTGTTATGATCTACTTGGTGATAACATCTTTAGTGTACCCCACTTGTGTTATGAATTTAAAATTACACAAATTTAGGGCCGAACCATTATCTATCAGAACCCACTTGATGGTGAAATATTTCACAATGACAACAATGAGGAGGGGAAGGTTATGATATGGTGAGATGGATGGCATTTTGAATGGTTTGAATGATAAGCTCCAGGATGAAGACAAATGGCCTATGAGGGCTTGGAACTATGTAGGATCAATCTCATTAGAGACACATGTATCTTGAAAGGATTTGGTGAGGATCTCTTGGTGGATGGGTGATGTGCGTAGGATATCTAAAATGGATATTTGGGCACATGTATTCTTGATTTGTTCCAAAAGGTTATATTGTGATGTGGAGGAAGGAATGGCAGTGGAACTAACAACAGATATTCTTCCTTGACATGTGGTGACTGCACATTGGGTATCCTCTCCTTTGACACATATCATATTAATAGAGGGTTCAACCCGAGTCATGCAATGAATAATGTTGTCATAATTTACATAGGCAGTTGTATAGTGTTTGAAATCACTATAGTCACCATTTTTTCTACCTCTTTGGTTCTAAGGTGTCTGATTGGTGTTAACTAGGTATTTCTCAATATTGTAATTAGGCAATACATTTTGGTAAATTTTTAGATTAGCAATAGGAAAAACTTGTGAAGAAGGCTCTAAGATCCTGGATATAATGCTTTAGCTTCATGCACTTGATGGTGGTGTGTCCATTAACACATTGATAATCACAATATTCATTCTCCTTACACTATGTTGGTTTAGGAGCAGTTGGAATGAATGGTTGTGTCTGTAGGTAGACAATCAGGTTGACTTTGGACATTCTATGGAAAATGACATCCAATGCCTCACCTAGAGAAGTGAATGTGTTCTTTTTATTGTTCTAGGCATGAGGTTTGGGTTTCCCCTAGGGGATAGAGATGGCATTCATTTGATTGACCACCAGTTAAAAAAAAGGAGTGGTGGCTTAGGGCTAGCAATGAAAACTTGAACATGTTTTGTATCGGTAGCTCCATCCCCAACTCCATTCTTGTTCTTATTCCAGTAACAAGAGATCATTTTTGGGTCTTTCATGTTGTGTTTCCTTATATTTCTTGATCATATTGTCATCTAGAAATCATTTATTTAGGTCCATTCCTTTTACTCAAATGTCTTGGTAGACCTCTTAAGATAGTTCATGTGCATGTGATGAGATAACTTGGGATGTAGGTTGTCAATAAATATATTTTTAAAATGCTTCTTAAGGGGTTGATATGACAGTCTCATAGTGAGGCATTTCCATCTTTGAAGGTAATAAGCTAGGCTTTCACTACCCTTTTGTTTTGAGTTAAAGACATCGAGGAGAGATAGTTCACTCTCAATTTTATGTGCATATTGTGACACAAATATCTCAGATAGTTATGAAAATGTTGATATTATGCCATAGGGGATTTTGTAAAACCATTCTAGAATTGTTCCCCCTAAAAAAATTTGGAAAGAGGTGCATGAGATAGTTTTCACTGTAGGCAACCTCTTGGCAAGTCATGTAAAACTCCTTGACATGACTGACGGGATCTCCCTTCCCCCTGTATTTGTTGAACATAGGTTTCTCAAAGTGCTTGGGAAAGGGGATTGTTATGATGGATCGATAGAATAGATAAGGACAAACTTCCAAAAATTTAAATTTTTTGGCTTGTGTCCTGCATAGAGCTCTTTAAGTGTGTTCTTCATCTCTTCCCACTCAAGGTTGACAAGTTGTGAAGTAGGTGCACCCATGATATTGGATCTTGGTACCTAGTAGTTGTTAGGGGGTGATGGAAGATAAGTGGGGGTTCAGTAGGGATGTTATAGTGTTTGATAAGGGAATTGCATGGTTTCATATGTGGGAATTTTGTTGTGGAGGATGTTGAGCGGGGTATTGTTGAGGAAGTACTTGCAAGTTTTGATGGGTCGAATAAGTGTGTTGGGATTGCAAGGGTTGCTGGTAGAAAGGTTGCAGTTGTTTTTTCTATGTTGTTTGGTAAGTATAAGGCATGTATGTTTGACCCATAAGGGTTGGGTATGAGTTAGATCCACTAGTGGGAAGGTAGGTATTTTGAGTGTTTATTCCTCCAGATGGAGGTGCAGGGTAGTTCACATAAGTGGATGCAAGATTTGTTTGATATGGTGGTGGTACAGTCTAGGTTGAAACTAATGAAGGCATAGCCAGGGAATTGACATATGTGGGAGCAGATATAGTTTGTTCTTGAGGTTGTGTTGGTGGAGCAGTGAATTGTGTAGTAATTTGGGAGGTGAAAGGGTTGGTGATGTGCGAATGCATTAGAACTCCAAGGGCTTGTAGAGTTGCTTGATAATAGTGCCAAGAAAATGAGGATGTTTCTTGCATGGTTTGCAACCCTTGCATGGTATGAGAATTTTAATGGGTAGAGGACACTTTGATGGTTTTCTAGATGAAAGGTGATTGAGAGATGGTAACAGTTTGTTCTTGCATGGCTTATTGTTGTTGTGATATGGGAGTGTTTGGTGGAAAAGTGAATGGTGTTGTGGTAATGAAAATAGTTGTCAGCATGATGGGTTGGTTGTTGGGACCAGTAAGGGGCATCCTTGTGGTGAATTTCTACTATCACTAATAAAATTTAGCCTAATTTTTTGTGTAGTGGTCGATTTTACGACTTGAAAATGTAGAACATTTGACCAATATGGACGTCAAACTTTTTGTGTCAAAGCATTCAATGACTAACATATTGATTAGAATGCCAATGACCCAATGGTCAAAAAAATGGTTGTATAGTCAATAATTGCAAGTGCCTTGAAGGACCAGCCCATTCTACCATTGGTCAGACTTATGACCAGCATATGACGCAAACAATTCAAAAAAACAATGGCAATGCTATATAAGTGACCCCGTAATCATCAAAAAATAATGGGGTTTTGGTTGGTATACCAACCAATAGATGTCGATCTATTCATCGCTTATGTAGCTTTCTCGTTCATTATTAAATAAACTAAGGTCAAAATATCCATGACTTGTTTTTTTTTAATAAATTTTTATGCACTTATATTTTGGTCTGTCATGATATTGGTAAGGATGTGTTAAGCAAATATAACTAGTAAACACACCTTGGTGTGCAATGGGTATGCCGAAGATATATGCACCTCTCTCCAACTCTCTATAACTCTACTTACGTCTCTATAATCTAATATCTTAGGTCAATGGATCATTATTGCATATACAAATATATGTATATATAGATATATGTATACATGTGTGTCAATGATCATCAAGTGTATGAATGTCATTAACAAAAATTGAGTACGTGAAGTGTAAGTTGGTCCTAAGTTAATAGAACATGTGTGTGTGTGTGTGTGTGTGTGTGTGTGTGTCTACGTGCACATGCAACCTTATGTATTCTGGGCTTGACATTATTATTATTATTAATGTATTATTTTATTGTCAGCCTAATCCAACTTTTGATTAATTTATAATTAATCACACTTTGGCTAGGAATATCTTCTTGGGTGGAAACGTAACTCTTCTTGCCACCCGAAATCAAGGAGTTACTTCATTTTTGTTTGATAATTCTTGGTTATTTCTTATTGGCTCATTTTGGTTTATCATGAATCATTCATTCATGTGACTGATAATAAGCACTTTGCATTTTATTCATGTATTAGAAACTATCTCCATCATGTATCGATAGGTTAATGTTGGGGCAGTGTTGTTACTAAAGGGATATTATATTTAACATGGAAATCATCTTGAGCTATTGAAATCGGATCTCCCTCAATCATAAATGACCCATGCATGATTTCCTTCATTGATATTAGTTTCTATAATGAATACTAGTCTCGTGTACGCTACAAGATTCCCTCTATGGGATTCAAATTATCTTTTGTCATTTAGACTTATCAAAATTTGGTGCATTCAACTTATCTAGTTTGAGTATTATAAGAATTTTTATTTATGTGCTTTGATAAGATTAAATAAATATATGTGCACTTGATGAGAATGGAAATTTCTATGCACCTAATAAGATATGCATATTTGTGCATTTGTAAAGGCTAGGTATATTTATGCTTCGATAGGGAATATATTGTCGTGTGTTTATTCCTAGTACTAAGCTTATATTGGATGTACCATGCCTTCATCATTGAATATCTTGTTGAATGACCTTAGTTCCATGCATTAGGATTGTCATTGACATGAAATCGAGAGAATTAAATTCTAGTATGGTGAATTTGCATTACTGCCTACACTATTGGATTAAATCAAGTAATCTCATACGAGTGTTGATCAATTACTCATTTGATCCTTTGAATGGAAGCATGTTCATGCATTAGGAATGTAATGAATCAGGTAAATTTGTCTCTTGGAATAATCTTAGAATATAACTATTAATGTTTCATCCATTCAAAATCTATAATACTCATAATAGTGAATGTTTTATGGCATTGATAGACAATTTACTAACATGCATAATTGAATTTGAATTTAGATGTTGTTCCATCAAACATTGGATAGAATATAAGCAAAGGATTAATATCTTTTTCTGAATTATAAATGGAACCTAATCTTATTGTGAGGAGGGACCCTCGTTAATTTGTTTTGATATTATGGAAATTAAGAATAGACATGAGGTAGTATTCTCCTTGACTATGCATTCTATAAAAAGATATGAACTCATTAAGAATAGGTACATCTATTACTATAAACTTGATCTTGAGAGAGATTAGAATTGTCTAAGCCTTTTAATTTTTGTTAGCCTTGGTGTATCTAAAATAGGTTAGAAGGAATAAATCCTGGGTTGGGATATATAGCCTAACTATTAGCTGAAGTTTGAAGGTATCCAAAAGAATGCTTGTTCTTAAATTGAGTATAAGGAGTCTATTGGACCTATCCCTTAATATAAGTAAATACAAACATGTTGAATAGGGGAATCCTAGTGGTTCAAGAATGTAAACATATTGTTCCTAGTCAAGAAGACATTGTGAATGGCCATTTTAGGACAACAAGACCTTAAAGTCAGAAAAGATCAAATGAAGAATGGAAATCCATATCATGTATAATGTTCCTTTCAATAATGTGAACTTTCTATTTATGTTTCAAATCCGTGAATTCTTATGAATCTATAATTCTAATATGAATCAATATATCATTGGAAATCATGCCTTTCTGATAGGAATCTATGGACATCTTCATGAATTTGGACTTCTTCTATGAATCCATGTACCTTATGAATCAACATAACAAATTTAACCAATCTTAGAAATTTGTGGTGGTTATATCTCTAAATCTTCTATCAGTATGATTTGAAAGTGTAAATGAAGCTTTACATAATAAAAGGAAGTGTATAAAAGTTTATGTCTACAAATATGTTTCAATGTAGTACGCAGTATTGAATATAGCAGCATCCATTTTGGATGAACTAAACATATTGTGTTGTACTACATTTTCTGGTAAACTTCATATTGGTGTACTGCATATTGTGTTGTACTTCATTTTAATGATCTATCATTAGGACAAGAAAACAAGAGAAGGAAAATGATATTTTCATCAATGTTTCAAATCGAATCCCATGATCTATCATCATAATAAGAAAATAAGAGAAGAGAAATTATAGAGCATAGAATGTAATCTAAAACAAGTGATTTAAAATATTAACAAAAACTTAATCTGAAAGTGTTAAATAATTACACTAATGAAATCATGTAAACTTCCTTAACTATCACCTTGTTAGAGCTATTAAAGTAGGACCTCTCAACTGCATTCAAGTATATAGGCAAAACTTGTTGGCCTATCACCTGCAATAACCTTAATGAAAAGGAAATAAATGGTTGGTGACATTTTTTATGTTGATGGTTAAAGTTAGTTTGTGGAGGTTATTGGGGAAAAAAGATAGTCCAGTGTGAAAAGAAGTCAGTATAGTGTTTTGTGGCTCTGAACTTGAAAACGGGGTCTATTATAACAAACCAAAAAAGAATGGATTCATAATTAGGGTCTCATAAAATCCAAACTCAAATTTGAAGAAAAATATATCAAGATTCACCCCACAGAAGCATAAAGGATTGCATCTATTATCCAGAAAATGGAGAAAATTATATAACACTTCCTATCCACACTAACTAAATAATAATAGGTTTGTAAGATTTTGATCATTTCACTAGAATGTTGTCTTCAAAAAGCATCAAATCTTTAGTTCAATTGCTACTTTTCATGATTTCTAACATTATCCAATCTTTCATGGATGTTCAACTCTCCAACCCTCAATTATGGACCATGATGTTATATGTTGGAGTTGTTGCAGTGTTATTTTTGTTTGTTGCAAATATTTTCAATAATGGAAAAGGAAAAATTCTTCTTCCATGAAGTTTAAGTAAGCCTTGGGTTGGAGAGAACATTGGGTTCCTAAATGCCCTAAGAGTTGATGAATGTGACAAGTAGGTTGTAGACAAGGTTTCCAAAACATGGCCCCATTTGTAAGACCTCCCTGATGGCCTACCCAATAATTATGCTCACTGGCCAGTGGCCAAGTGGGAAACCACTTTCTTTTAACATATAATAATTATAAAAACATGCACAACTTGAAACTTATTGCATTACATGTTGATTTTCCATTTGGATGCAATACAAGTGTACACCTCCTCAATCATGATCCATGGTTCCCAAGCTTTCCAAAGGAAAGGGTTAGTAGCAATGGTTTTACAAATGATATAAATCAAGTACACAAGAACTACTAAAATGAATAACTTGAATCGTAACCAATAAAATGTACAAGGAAAGAAAGGAAAACAAATGAATGCGAACCCCAAAGTGCTTAAAGCTTCTATTGTCTCTCTCTACTCCTTCTGAAACGTTGTTTTTGATGCTCAGTATTTGTGTGGGCAGCGTCTATGACTTGAGAAGTGTTAAGAATTTGCTAATTGAAATGGGTGTGTGATCGCAAGATGGCTTGAATGCTAGAAACAAACTGACATAGTAATGGATCATGAGAGCTTGAAATCCTGGATCCTTCAAATGGTTATGAAGGGTTTATTATATAGGAATTGGGGATGAAATTAACGGTTGAGATCAATCCTAGAGATAGGGAGATGAATGGTTGAGATCAAAGGGAATTGAAGAAGCCATCAGTAAACTCTACCTCTTTAATTGGTAAAGAGGAGATAGAGTTTGGTTGACTGAAGAGCTAATTGTGAGTTACCTTTTAGAATTGAAGAGGTGGGTGGAGTTACCCATGTGAACTGGAGAAATGGGTGGAGTAACCCATGTGATTTGATTGGAGTTATCTCTTTGAAGATAAATGAATATTTAATTCATTTATTTAATTAATATTTTCAATATGTGAGATAATTGAATTCTTTTTTATTAAGAATTACTTTATTGATGAAATTAAGTTAATTTAATTGAAATTAATTTAATCGGAAGAATTTAATTAGTAAGTTTAAATATTTGAATTTAAACTATATGAAATTGAATTTAATTAATTAATTAATGGTAATTAATCAATTAAGGTTAATTAATTAAATAAAATTAATTATTTAATTAATTTTGGGAATTTGATTAGATGATTTGCGAGATGAATTTAGAGGAAAATAGATGATTAATTAATGATTAAAAAACCATTAATTAATAGATGAAAATTAGTGTTCTTAATGTAAATTCGCAAGCCTGTCCATTTTTGGGTGTCTACATTTGCCCCTCTTTGATGCGATGTGACTTGTCATAGTGTGTCAAAGATTCTTTGATTTTGATCTTGCCCCAGCTTGCCTCGGTGATAGTAGGTGTATTTATGCTCCCACAACAAATTTGAGTGAAAAGTCGCAACATGAGCATTAATTAGTTAAAACTGGAATTTCTAAATCTAGGTAGCTGACTGATTTGAAAAATGCCTTATTTTTCCCTTGATATTGACTGTTGAAGTTTCCAGGGACCAGGAAGAAAAATCAGACCTCCTAGAGAAATTAGGGATTCTAGAAATCCCTATAAGTAGTCAAGAGAGCCATTCATTTGTCACATTACCTTCATGGAGCTCTTGAAATCTTGGTGAGTTTTTCTTTAGTTTTCTCTTTTTTTTTTCTCCTATTTTCTTGTTATGGCGGGCCTTCCTGGAGTGACACACATATCCGACCGAGTCCATACATATCAAAGACCAGTTGGCATAGGATGTCCAGTGAATTTTATCTCTTTGCATGTCATTAATTTCTTTATTTCTTCCTTTTAAAATTTGTAGTTTTCTGATAATTTGCAATATGTGTCACAATCGTCTACAATTTTCCGCAATTGCAGTTTGAATTCCGTAGTTGCCAATTTAGTTTCCCAATTGATAAAGGTTCCACAATTGCCATGTTCACCTACTACATTTGAAATTTAATTACCGCAAATGACTGTTGTGTGTCACAATCACATAACAGTACCGCATATGTAGGTTTTATTACCGCAATTGCAATTTTGTAACTGTTTACCTAATTTCTTTGTCTCATATCTACTTATTCTTGTGTCTGACACTTTCCTTAATGACTAAAACTGATATATTTCTGATGTGTTACTGTGTGCATTTCACTGGGAGGATTGTGCGTTGTCAGGATTCTAGACCGGCGGGTCTTGTATATAGGTTCCAGCTATTAGAGGATGAGAGGTCAGTACTTAAGGCCTTAGGTTTATACTGGATCTGTTACATGCCAAAGATCACGACCAACAGGGGTTTGATCTTGGCTCTTGTAGAGTGATAGCATTCTGAGACATGCACTTTCTGGTTTCCCACTAGAGAGAGTCACTGTTACCTTGGAGGATGTGTACCACATTCTTTAGCTTCCGATCCAGGGTGCACTTGTAGAGTATTCTACCCAACCTGGCATCATTGCTTTGACTAAGCTATCTAGGTTGCCCTGAGATTAGCTTGGTTTATCTAGTGCCTATGATATTCCATGGTCCTGATTTGGTTTGGGCCTTAGTAGATTGACCACCCTACTAGGTAGTTTGATATGTGGCATCTTATGCCTTGGTCGATGCCAGCATGGATTTTCTATCGGCTTTGGTTCTGTTCTGTAGAGTATGGTTTGAGATCATATTGTTTATGCATGGGGGCCATGTATGTTGGTGCACATGCACTTCCATATGTTTTATGTGGCTTACCTTAATGGTAAGTCACTCAGCTATGGCACTACCCTCCTACAGATTTGGGCGTGGGAGCACATTGTTGTATGTCGACCCATCGGTACACATGATCTTCTAGCAGATAGACCATATGTCTTCATGTATGATGGAGCTATCATACAGACCCACATGGGTCATTTGATGTACTAGCGTCAGTAGTTACATGATGCCTTATTTTATTTGGGGACCATATAGGGAATGCCCTATTTGGGATGGGGAGGATATCCATCTTCCTTTTTTCCATCAGCGGAGATACCTAATTGGTCATGTTACAGACCATATTCATATGATTGATTTTCACAACACCAACAAGGTGTTGCGATAGTTCAGGGAGCAGCAAGATGTTTTTGATACATATGCTTATTTTTCTCATAGGTCAAGGGACGCTGTTGTCAAGGGTGGCATCATTTCACTAGATGCGGCACAGACTGAGTTTGTAGGTCTACTTCCTGTGGCTTGGACATGGCAATCTGCCACTGTACATGTAGGTATGTTTGTTCATTGATAGTTTATGTAATTCCTTTACTGCTTTCTTAGTATATCTGCTTTATGATACTTGTTTATCCCTCTAATGTGGTACTGATATGTGAATGTGATATTTTGTACTCACCACTCTATAGTATGATGCTCATTGGACATAGACCCGGCCAGTTCCACTAATAGATGTCTCTTGTCATGTTGCTAGGACCATCATGAGGAGGCGATGTTGGGTACGACAAGGAAGGGGGGCGAGATGGAGGGAGATATGGTGGCTGAGACAGAGGTAGGGTTGGTGGTCAAGACGGTGGATGGGAAAGAGGTAGAGATGGGGGACGGGGGAGGGGAGATGATGAGGGAGATGATCCTGGTCCTGGGGGTGTTGGTGGTAGAGTTTGGACAAGGGGTGGGCAGAGTGGTGTTCGGACCAGTACTCAGAGAGTTGGGCTAAGTACTATATTGGAGGATGAGGAGGTGATGGAGGAGGAGGCACCTCAGTTAGTGCAGAGAGTACGTTGATGGACTGGTGTTGTTTTGGCTCCAAGGGTGGAGCAGAGGTGGTTGTAGAGGATGTATAAATTGAGATTGGGGATATTGATGTGCAGGCCTTGGATGCTCAGAGTGTAGGTACAAGCTCTTCTACTGGTAGTGGCAATATAGGCAGTAGTAATGAGGAGAGTTTGGAGAGTGAGGATGACTCTTGGGTGGTGAGGGGGAGTGGAGATAAGAGATTGGGGGACAGGGCTAAGGAGGGAGATATGGATGTGGCTATGGGAGGTATGGAGGTGGATCCCTCATAGTTGGAGTGGCTTACTCAACAGGTACAGGATTTATAGGACATACTTGCTTCTACTGATGCCCATGCCACTACTTTGGAGGCTAGGGTTGCAGTGGCTGAGGCTAGAGAGTGACAGGCTTGAGATGAGGTTTGTTCATTTATTGACAGTGTACAAGATGATTCTCACTAGGATGTTCTAGATTGATACTATAGATCTAGGCGTGATGCTCAGAGAGAGATTGAGTACTGGAGACATCACTATGAGGGTATAGTTCCTGCCGAGTAGAGAGTTTCCATTTATATAGCCTCTCAGAGATCCAGCATGGTGCAGAGATCATAGAGATCACAAAATAGTAGTGTTGGTGCTCCTAGCTCCTCACAGAGGGTTGCTACTGATATGCCACCCCCTCATCCACCTCCAGGTGAGGGTGGGGGTAGCACATGTTGATTTTGATTCCTCTCATATTTTGTATCATGTACCATTTTGTAGTGATGTTCTTGTATCTACTCTGAGGCTATTCCATTATTGTATCCTGACACACTGATATTATTTATATATGTTGACTACCTTCCTTTGGTCATACTTGTGATAGTTCATTGTACTTAGATATCTTGATTTATATGAGATGCAGCTAGTGTTTTTGATATGATGTGTATTAGCTTACTTGCTATATGTATGATTCTACATGATTTGGTTTTAAGTGATGTTAAGGTATATGCAACATGATTCTATTATGCAGACTCGTAGATGGATGATTTACTTTTCTTATGATACTGACATGTTTATGCAGGATGGTGGAAGTGAAATGCATGTTTATATGAGATGCTTCTGGATGCATGTGATTTATGATTTACCATGTATGCAACTACTATATTTTTTTTCATTTTTTTGTTGCACTTAAATGGCATGAATGCAATCTACTATGTACAAATATCTGAGTAATGCATGTGTTAATTAGAAGAAAGTTAGTTTGGATACATTTTCTCTGAGATTGATCTAATTGATATGGAATGATAGAAAAGATTTTTGTACTTTTTTGATAGATTTGAATTGATAGAAGGAAAAGTGTCCCAAGTCACTTCCCCTATTTCCAATATTTGTCATCATTGAATATTTTTGTATTTTTTGAAATTCTGAAGAGCATCCAATGCATCCAGATCACATACCACCTGGATACTGCCATGACCTCTTGATAAGCGAAAGGAGTAGAGAGATTGAATAGAAAGAGAACTTAGTGTACCCAAATATTGACCATCTGGGTTTAGCTATGTTCCCTGTTTGAAAAGAAGGAGATCCCAAAAGCACCCAGATATTGACCATCTAGATACCGCTTTTTCCTTTGAAGTAACTAAAAAAGGAAACCAAGATAGAACTCCTATGCACCTAGAGTCCATCTGGATAATACCGTGAGCTCTTGATTTCATAAAGAAAAAGACCAAAGCAAACAAGATAGAACTCCTACACCCCTAGAGTCCATCTCGATAGCATTGTGAGCTCTTGAGTGCAAAAAAAGGAAAATACCATAGAAACCAAGATAGAACCCCAACATACCCAGAGTCCATCTGAATAGCGTCGTGAGCTCTTGATTATATAAACTAAACAAGAAAATAAAATAGAAGGAATATCAATTCTTTCCTAGGGTTAAGCTCATATCGTGGAACTGTGTGGCTACCAGTTAAGTGAAAGTGCCTACCGCATTTATCCTAAATCATCATGGCCCTAAAATTGAAGTGAACATTCAACAGACAACAATCAAAGAAAATAATTCATAATCTATCATAGCTACTCTCCTCACAAGGTGGATCCTAGAGTAGCATAAGAACATAACCGCAAAATATAGACTGACATCTGACCGACTGACTCACCTAGTCAACATTTTTGGATGGTTTCCTGATGCAGTTGGTTTCTCTTGATTGGCTCGACTCTTTTGATAGGCTTGATTGGCTTGATTTCTTGAGTGTGTCTGGTTTTAGTAATAGATGACTCATATAAGACTGACCTATCTGGTTTGAGCATATCTACTACTAAGTAAGATGATTGATATGATTGATTGATTGATTGTGATTATTTTGGAAGATGATCAAGCTATGTCAGATGGGCCCAATGCTAATTAGAAAAGCTCATGATTGTGACATTTGATAGATTGGCTTGGTCGTCAGTTGCTTGTTTATTAGATTTGATAGATTGATAAAGATGTGTCATATGGGCCCCATACTAATTCGCAAAGCTCATGATTGTGACATTGATTGACTGGGCTTGATCACCCTCTTTCTCTCTTGATAACTAAGTTGGCTTTATTGCTTGGGATTTTGCAATTTTTTTATTGTTTTTGAGCAAGATTGATTTTCTCATAACATTTTGATCTTTTTAGGATTTTGACGTGTTTTTCAATTTTTTGGATTTTTCAGGATATTTAGAATTTCCCCCTAGTTTGGTGGACTAGTACTAACCATGGATAAGTGTTCAAAGGGGAATGTGCTTCTGTATTTATCTTGGGTAATCAGTCTTGCATTTGAAGTGTGCTCAAGCTTTTTGATTTTGGAGTTCATTGATGGTGAAGCTGGTTTTGAAAACTTGGCACCTATTTTCTAGGTTTTCACCAAGGTACCTACTCAATAGCACCTGTTTTCAAGGTTTTCAATGAGAGAGTGATTTTTTTCTCTTTTCTTTTTTCTTTTTTGATTTTTTTTGTCACCGAGGCACCTAATTGCCAGGTTTTCACCTAGGTAACATTTTGTAGTTTTTGATTTTTTGGGTATTTTCTAGACATGTAGATAGGTGCCTTAACCATAGAGACCTAAAGTGTAGAACCTCTTGAGGTGCATGTTGTTGATTTATCTGGGGAGCTGATCTCCTTCTGATGTCACCAGTATGAATTCCCCACTCTAGGTAGAGATGAGAATGACAAATGGTCCTAGCCAGTTAGGCTCAAACTTTCCTGGTTTCACTCTTTCTGCTTGGTTCTTTTGATTTTCCATGAGGACAAGGTCTCCTACCTTGAATGTTCATGGCTTCACCTTCATTTTATATTTTCTTCTAATTCAATTCTAATAGCCTTGTAAGTGGTTGAAGGCATGATGTCTTCTTTCATCTAGTAACTCTAGTTCACTGAGCCTTGCCACTCTGTAGTCTTCATCTGTAATCAGGTTCTTTAATGATATCCTTATGGATGGTATTTCCACTTCAAGGGGTAGTAACACCTCTGATTCATAGACTAGGGATAAAGGAGTTTCTCCTATAGGTGTTCTCACGCTAGTTTTTTATGCCAATAATACTAGACTAAGCTATAAATGTCAGTCTTGTCCTGATTTGTTCACTGTTTTCTTCAAGATTTTCAAAATTGTTTTATTTGTAGCTTCATCTTGGTTGTTCCCTTGAGGATAATAAAATGAAGAGAACCCTTGTTTGATATGGAACTATTCACATAGCTCTTCAACATATTTGTTTTGGAAAGGCGTACCGTGATCTGTCGGGATAGTTTGAGGAATCCTGTATCGATAGATGATATGGTTAAGTATGAACATTGATATCTACTTTCTAGTTTGGTAAGTGAGGGGAATTTCTTCCACCCACTTAGTGAAATACACTATTGCTGCTATGATGTATTTGTGTCCATTTTCTAAAGAAGGTGTAATTTTTCCCACTAGGTCAAATCCCCACATAGAAAATGGCAATGGTGATGTGATAGGATTTAGTTCTTGGGCTAATGCATGGATGAGGTCTCCATGAATCTAACATTGTCTACACCTTTGTACATGTTTGTGTGCATCGGCCATATTATCCCATGTGGATGATCTTCTTAGCTAAGTTGTTTCCACCTTTGTGGGTTCTACAAATTCCTTCATGTACCTCATACAAAGCTCTCTGGGACTCCGTGGAAGTGAGACATCGTAGTAGTGTTCTCTCTAGACTTCATCTATATAGAGTAGTTGAGAGGATGGTATACCTAGAGGCTTGGTAGATGAGGGACTTTCTCTAGTTTCTAGACAATTTGGGAGGTAGGACACTATTTTGGAGGTAATTATATACATCTTGGTACCATGATTTTTCAGGACTAACAAGGATGCATGCTGATTTTGTGATGGATGCTTGATGTGATGGCACCAAGAATTGCTCTACTAGAAACTAGAATCATGTTTTGTTTCCTGGCATATTGATCAGTGATGTTATGGTACCCATCACATCTGCAGATTTATTTTGGGCTCGTGGTACTTGCTCGAAGAAGATGTAATGGAACTTTGTGTGCAATATTTCCATTTGTGCTCTATATGGTATTAGCTTCTCATCTTTTTTCATATAATAATTGTTGACTTGGCTAGTGACCAATTGTGAATCTTCGTAGACCTTAATGTTCTTGATTCTCCATTGAATTTCTATCTTTAAACTGATGACCAGTGCTTCATATTCTTCTATGTTGTTTGTGCATGGGAAGTTGAGTCTGAAAGATTTTGGAATTGTATCATTATCTAGAGTGAAAAGCACTATTCTTGCCCTTGCACCATGGTTCGTGCATGATCCATCAAAGTATAGTTCTCATACCTTGATCGCTAGTTGTAGTGTCATAATGGATTCATTTGGAAAGTCAGAAATGATAGGCTGATGATCCTGTATAGGTGCCTCTACTAATTAGTCTGCAATCACTTTCCCTTTGATGGCCTTTCTGTCTAAGTACTCAATGCCAAACTCACTTAAAATTATTACCCACTTTGCTAGTCATCCGGTGAGTGTTGCTTTGTTTAGGAGGTACTTTAACGGATCAATATGTGCTATCAAATTTGTTTGGTGACTTAACATGTAATGTCTTAGCTTCTAGGAAGTGAAGACAACTATCAAGCATGACTTAATATTTTTGGACGTCATCAACTCATCAGCTCATATCCGACTAAAGTTCTATTGAGATAGTAGACAACTCTCTCCTTCCCTGTGTCATCATGTTGTGCCAAGAGTATGCCTAATGTTGATTTCATTGCTAAGATATATAGAAGAAATGGTCTACCTTGGACTTGTGTTACCAGTATAGGAGACTTGAGTAGATAGTTTTTGAATTTTTGGAACGCTTGTTTGTATTTCTATGTCCATATGAATTTGATGTCTTTGTGTAGTAGATGTTGGAATGGGTGGCACTTATTTGCTAGCTGAGCTATGAAGCACCTGATTGATTGGAGCCTTCCTTGTAACCCTCTTAGTTGCCTTAGGTTTGATGGTGGAGGCATGTCCAATATTTCTTTGACTTTCTCTGGGTCTACTTCGATGCCTCTATGTGACACTATGAACCCTAGTAGCTTTCCTGCGGTGACCTCAAATGTACATATCTTTAGGTTTAAATGGACCTTGTATTCATGCATTTTGTCAAAGATTGGTGCCAATACTTGTAGATGATCCTTGCAAAGCATTGACTTGGCTAGTATGTCATCCACATAGTCTTCCATTGTTTTGTGGATGAAATCATGAAAGATAGTTGTCATGGCCCTTTGAAACATTGCTCCAACATTTTTTAGAGAAAATGACATGATATTCCAACAATATGTACCCCAAGGACATGTGAAATTTGTCTTGTGTTGGTCCTCTAGTGTGATCCTTATCTGATTATACCCTAAAAAGTCATCCATGAGTGATAGCATTTTATGTCCAGCGGTTAGATCCACCATCATGTCAATGTTAGGTAAAGGAAAGTCATCCTTGGGATAAGCTATGTTGAGATATCTAAAGTCTGTGAAAATCTGTATCTAACCACTATGCTTTGTAACTAGTACCAAGTTAGATATCCAATCTGTGTATGGTATAGGTCTTATGAACTTGGCATCCATGAGCTTTTTCAATTCTGCCTTGACCAGCAATGCCACATGGGGATGCATCTTCCTTAGCTTATGTTTGATAGGTTTGGCATTGGGTAGTAATGGGAGATGGTGTAGTACAAGCTCTGGATCTAATCCTAGCATATCTGAATAGGACCATGAAAAATTGATCATTCTTTCTTTAAATAAACTGATGAACTATTCTCTCTCCTCTAGGGTGAGTTATTTCACCAAGTAGATGTTCTTTGGGTTCTTGTCATCTCCCAAATTGACTTCTTTTGTTTCTTCTGCTAATAATGTCGACTTCTCCTCTGTCAAGGGGAGGAGTTCCTTCTTTCCATCTTCTAGCGCCTATGAGGTTTTCACTAGAAGATACGTCTTTTTTTAGCTTATTATAATTTTTGTGTCAGTAAGCGCCTTTTGGTTTTCACTTACTGATGATTCTTTTTTATTTTTTGATTTGTTTTTTTGACTGGAAAGAGGGGCTTCCTCCTTGAAGTATGCTGATCTATCGAGGTCAATGGAGAAGCCTACTTTATGGTCTCCTAATGGAATTCCCTCTCTAAGGCCCATGATGTCTGCAATAGCCTCATCATTCTTGAAGACATCCATATCAGGCAATCCTTGTTGATCCCACTCTATTAGTTCTGGGTGTACAAGAAATAGAATCTCATGTTGGTTTGATTCTATTTGGTTGAAAGAGACTACAAATATGGTTCTCACAAAGTGAGACTATGATGTGGATGCATCACATGAGGAATGGTAATTGACATGTTTATCTATGCATGGTTGGTGAGAAATGGATAGTTGGTCAAACAAGTCATCAAGGTTTAAGGTGGTGGCTGACTAAGGGGAATAATCTGGGATTGATGGTTCAGAGTCATGAAGGAATCTCCACTCGTACTCATGGGATTCAGTTTTGATAGAATTCTCATTAGATGTCTCACTTCCTTCATTATCATCGATAGCTATGTTGAGGTTTATTTGAGTTTTCATGGTTCACTCTTCGGTAGGCAACAATTGTGCTAGTATGTTTCTTATTAAGACATGTTCTGAGTTGTGCCCCCGGTGCATCTCTGGTATTTGTTCCTGATCAACTAGGATGTCTTGGATTATAGGGCTGGTTCTTTGTTTCCCATAGCCTAACCCTCTCTAATTTCTCTAGGTTGGTGGGAGAGACAATTCCATTAAGCCTTTTTGTCTTTCCCCCATACCAGTTGTACCATCATACCCGAATCTTTGTAACATTGTATAACCATTTCCATAGTTTGATAGGGGTAGGGGTTGTCGGAATGTCTCTTGTGGATCTTGGTACAACCATGTATTGATATCTTATTCAAATGGTGTGGGTGGACATCTGAATAGAATAGGCTTTGGATTTTATGTTATTATAACCAGTTGCGGCATGCCATATGTTCTTAGGCTCTGAGGCATGTTCATGATAGTGAAAGGGTACCTCATTTTCAATGTTGATTTGGACCACATTACAGTATTGGAAAGGATGGGGATCTCCTTCTATGATTATTTATTTTCCTTGGTGTGGGAACTTGATGCATTGATGGTATGTTGAGGGTACAGCTTGCATTTCATGTATCCATGGTCTCCCTAGCAGCATGTTGTATCCCAACTCAAGATCTAGGATCTAGAAGGGAGTGTTCTTGACCACTGGACCAATACAGACAGGTAGAATGATAATACCTTTAGAGGATCTTTCCTCTTCATCGTAAGCTCTAATATTTATCCTCCTTGTGACATCAATGCTTGATTCTAAATAGCCTAGTTGCTTGATTAACTTTAGAGTACAAATTTTTAACCCAACTCCACCTTCAACAAGGACTCTACGAATAGCACTTTTGTGGACCTGGACAAGCAAGCGCAAAGGATCATTATGTAGGGGTTTATGTGGCAGTACATCATAGTCTATGAATGTGGCATGTTTGTTAGCAGCTATATGGTTAACTTTCATTTGGAAGCTCTCAGGTGTTATGTCCCTTGGGACAGCTGCATTCTGAAGGGCTTGGTCAAGTGCCAGTTTATGCTACGGAGATATGCGCAATAAGTCAAACATAGAGATCTGGGCAGGTGTGGGCTTTATTTGATCCACTATGCTTGGCTATGGATCTGAGATTGCATTAGGATTGGCATATATGGTAGATGAGGACGGTACTCCATGCAAGACAACTCTGGTATGACATGTGGTTACAACACATTTGTTACCTTGGTCTTTCATAGTGATTGTAACCACATGGCTATCTGAAGGATTGAAGCTGTTGATGACATTACTGTAGAGATCTAAAATCATCCTTATATTAATTTAATTAATATTCCCTTAGTATTATAATTAATTTTAATTAATTAATTATATTTGTTATGTTCTTCTATTTATTTAATTAAATTTATTTAATTAAATATAATTC
>MU224399.1:1521082-1558593 GCA_018584345.1 Thuja plicata
ATATGACTTAAATTCTACTAAACCAAATTAATCTAAATTTCTAATTTGGATTAAACTAATTTGAACCTAGATCCTACCCTACCTCACATCACTCTCACCAAATAAACCTATTCACTAATTAACTAAGTTAGTTACGCTAATTTTTTTATTCCTACACATTTTAGTCCTAATTATGTTCTCACACATGTGTGAGCAAATTTCCAAAAATTCACTTTTCCAAATAATCCTTATTTGGTGCCAACAAGGTTTTTTACACCCATGATGACACCTTCTTACACTTTCTAAAAGTGTTTCATTAGACTAAAACTCTTACACCTCTTACAAGATCCTTCACATGTGTACTTTAAGTACAGTTTGACCCATCACATCCAAAGTTGCTCACGCATGTGTGAGAAAAGTGGGCCTCTTGCATAGCTTATGTCTCCCTCATGCGGCACCTATGTGGATGCCACTTGAGCTCCACCTCATCCAAGCCCTCTCTCTCCTCCAAAAAATCTATAAATAGAGGCCCTTGTCAAGAGCAAATTATCTTTCATTTATGCATTGTTATCATGCTATAGTGTTAGAATTTTAGAGTGTTTTTCATGCTTTTGTTCATTATTGAATCTAGATATTACATGCTCTTGAGATATTACAAGTTCCTCATACTTGTTCTTGAGTTCTTCATTATTTCCATTAGTATGTATTGTAGCTTCCATCCATCAATCATAGTGGGATTTTGATATTGTGTTGGGAGAGCACACCCACAAACATTTTCTAAAAGCAAATCAACAAGGCATTGGGTGCCCTTGTTTAGCTCATCAGAGGTTATGATAGAAATCTTATTCTTAGAGTATGTTCTTAGATATGTTAATGTAGATTATTGATGTATTTCTCTAACGTTTGCATGTTTGAGCATGCTCCCAATAGGTAGGTTTCTAGCATATACATTTTGGAACACCCGGTGGGACCCATGTCCCTTATTTTCTAACATTTTTTTGTAGATTTTCTGTGGTTCTGGAAAATTTCATGTAGACCCGTCTCCGCTCTGGAGTCGTCATTTCTGTAGATTACCGACTGTGCTTTCTAGCCGTCTGCGACACTTAGCCGTTTGCGCATATAACTCACCATCTCTGCCTGTTCAAAAATAGACTCATAAGAATGTGGTTTAAACTATTTTTATCAAGTTTTTAGTATTTTAACTCTTGAGTTTTTGACAGTAAGGTAATTTTTAAGAGTTAAATGTTGTCTAATTTGGTAAAAATATTATTTTTAAGTCTGATTAAGTCTAATTTTAGCAGAATTTCATTGTGTTTATTTGGTCATCTGTGTAGGTGGTTCATCATTTCTACAGATCACCAACTGTGCAGATCACAATCTGTGATACTTGGCTATCTACGCATTTTCCTAAGTTTAATGATTTTTTACAACATTTAATATCTGAAACTTCAAGACTACTAACAAATTTCATGTAGGTTCCCTAATATTTTTTTTTAACAGATTCTTAAAATGAACTTGTATGGTTAAACGCTGGTCTTGGAATGTATGTTGTTTAAAATTTACCTCACTCAATCTTGAATGTTAAGGGAATGAACTTCAACCAATCTTGAATGACATAAGGTAAATTAACACACCTTTTACAAGCTTTCTTTTTGCTGTGTGGGAAATAAATTGAACATGAATGATTAACCATACTATTGTATCTTTTTCTTAGGTAGAAAACACTTAGTTGCTTTTAAATAGGTTCAATTTGGAATGTATACTTCTTGGTGTGTTTGAAGAAATGTTTTGCAACACTTCTTTCGAGATATTTTGTTATTTAGATTAAAACCCTTAATATAAGTGATGCTATGATTAAGTTATAGCTGTATCCTCTCCCCTCGCTTTCGTAGATCTTGGGTGAAAATAAATCTTAGCTTAATCAAGCTTCTAGAGAGGCCTGTCTAGAGGGTGCGCTTTCCCTTTAGAGGATGACCTCAAACTGGTAATCCCTTCGGCCGGTATAGAAATAAAGTGTGACCCAAATGTCCTCTTTATCCCTTCAAGATTGGTTAGGTCATGTTCAATGTTAGTCCATACTAAGTGAATATCCTCAGCATATTGGCATGGTTGAACTAGAGACTTAAGTGTCTCACATTGTACAAACCAATTATGGGGACACCATGAAACCTTGCTAGCAACTGTAACTTAGTAGCCTATCTGATTCACCTCCGAGCGGTGATTTATTATAGTGCAAGGGGAGGGAAGATTCTCCCCCCAAGATTCCCATCATACTTGTCCCAAGGTATTATATTATGAAAGAGATCTTTGTAGCACGGATACAATACCTGAAAAAATGCAAAAACATGGGCACCCTTCTGGGGGTGACACTGTTGTGTGAGCTGATGGACTACCAAGCAATGGGCCTATAATATTTCATGCGAAGCCAATTTCCTAAGGTAGCTACTATTTGAACCGTCTTCATTGTGCTAGACCAAGTAAAAACATAAGTGGCTTGAAAGAGTCACTTGAACATACACAAATGAGATCCTACAATTTGAAATCAAGGTTTCCTAATGTCACATTTGATGGTATCCCTCAAGGTTGCTTTGTCCCTTGTTAGATTGTTTTGAGATGTGTGTCTGTTATTTTTCTTGTTTGAATGTGCTAAAATCAATTTTTGCCATCAAACAATTGCCCAAAATTAGACTGAAGATCAAAAATTTACCCATAATTTTAGCACACTGCCTTAGCCACAGTTGGTCATCTCTACTCTAGATCTGTTGTTTGCGCAGATTACCATCTGCGTAGTTCGCCGGCTGCACAGATCATTGGCTGGGTAGATCACTGGCTGCACAGATCGTTGGCTACATCTAAGATTTCCATCTCTGCTTGAAAATAGTGAGCTTCCAAATTTGCTGAAACATTTGAAATTTGACCTTTTGTAGGACCTGAGAATCATTTGTCCTAGATTATTCAGTCATTCAGCCAAAATCAGATTTTTCATGACATGACCAATTTTAACAAACATAAGAAGGTTAAGCTTCCAACACCTCCAGTCTATCAAGAACAGAAGGAAACCACTCGTAAATCCAAGAAATACCAACATATTATAACATCTATCAAACAATAGATTGGCAACAAAAGCACTGTTATCTATCAACAGTAATAGATTGAACATCGTGAGAAAATTGATACGATTAGATAACCTCTTGCTTTTGGATTATTCTTCCATCATCATTCTTCCTTCTCTTGGAGCATTAGATCAAATCATCAAATCAAATCAATCCTTTAGGTTGAAAGACCTTAATCAAAGCATTGCAAACCTTCATCCTCGAACAAACACATCATTGCTTGTAGACCATCAGTCTATCTCAAGTAATTTAAATCCCTTAGTGATGTCTCATTTTGCTTGAGATCAAAAGTCTATCTTCAAGTAGAATAGGTGTTACTTCAAATCACTTTGTGTTTGTATCATCATAAGGTTTTGTTATGCTTAGGTTTTTTTCCAAAAACCTTTAAATCAATCAATCCTCAGTCCAATCAATCAATCTTTAATCAATCTTTAATCAAATCAAATCCAATCAAATCCAAAATCAAGATCTTTGCTCCATTTCATTTCCTACACCTTCTTGTCTTACATTCTTCTAAATCCACCATTGTATGGTAGTCACTCGATCCCAAGCTAGAAATATGAGGCATGCAACATTCAACACTAGTACCCGTGAGGAGAATCCATTTGCCACTCAATATTTTCAAGGAACTGGGGTACAAGCTGAGGAAGTGCCCAACAAAAATGAACTAGTGGACCAAGAAGAAAGACCCACCCAAGTGATGGACTTCCTTAGTGATCCATACAACTTATAAATGGTTGAGAAGGCCATTATGCATAACACTGTTGAAATATTCTTGAATCTTGTTCATAATGGTGTCACGGTTCTTGCTGACTTTGATGAAACACTCCTTACCTAAAATGTCACCAAATTCGTTGTTGTTGGTACTAAAACCATGGCTTCTACTTCAAATGCTACATCATCACATGACACTGGTAAAGGACCTATTAGTGAACCATCCACATCAATACCTACATCAACACCTGTGTCAACAACTGCATCAATACATCAATTGACACCAAAACAGATTCAACAGATCATAAGTGCTTTTCCAAACAATACTACACATAACAACACTCAAACAAAGACAACTTAAGGAGAAAGTGCTAATGTCAACAACATAGGGAAGATTTCCATTACCTTGTCTACATATTTGTTTCAAATAATAGGAACAAAAACTTCTGCAACCAATACGTCCCAAGCCTATCAATATATACCTCCTCCCACTATTGGTATGACCTCCATGGGCTTTTCAGCTGCATAATTTGGAGGAGGCAGAGGTTATGTACCACCGTTTATTTCACAGAATACTCTAGACTTCACCCAACAATTCAATGAGCTCAAAAGCATTGTACAAAGCTTACAAAATGGGGGCAAGAAGGAGTTTTCTTTTGAGGAGATTTGTCCCTATCCATTTGACAAGTCTATCACAATGCAACCATTCCCACCAAACTTTGAGATGGCTAAATTTGAGAAATACAAAGGTGAAACATGTCCTCTACAACATCTCAAAGAGTTTTACATTGCATGTCAAGAAGTTGCCTATGATGAGAATTACTTGAAAATACTCTTCACTAGGAGTCTTGGAGGCACAGCTTTGGAATGGTTCATGGTCCTTCCTTATGGGTCAATATCTACTTTCTCTAATCTTGCAGAGAATTTTTTTGGACAATATTCATATAACATTGAGCATCAAGCAACACTCAGCAATTTTGTAATACTAAACAAAAGAATGGAGAAACTTTTGCTAGTTTCTTACAATAATGGAGACATATTGCAAATCGCATGCCATGGAAAATACCTGATAGTCACTTAATTGACATCTTCACAAATAATTTGATCTCTGAGATGTCTTTCCAAATGAAAATGGCTTCACCTGACACATTTGAATCCCTTGTCAAGAAAGGCAAAGACATTGAAGATGGCCTTTTGCAAAGAGGTAGCATCAAACACTATGCTCCTTCCAACAATGATAAACTGAAATTTTGGAGTAAAAACAAAGGAGTTGTCAATGATGGAGTAACTAATGCCAAACATGTTCAAAATGTCCAAGCATCCAACAATAACAATCAAAACAATTGCAATAATAATCAGAATCAAAATCAGAATCGCAACAATAATCAAAATTAGAATCAGAATCAGAATAATCAGAATCAAAACAACAATCAACAACTGCGCAATCAATAATTTTTATTTCCTCACAAAAATTACAGCAACAAAAATAACAACAATAATGACAATCGACAATGGCGACAATTCACAGCTTTGGCAGAACCTCTAGATGTGATCTTCAAACAACTCACGGATCAAGGAATGATAGTCTATCCAAATAGTTGACCTTTTGATGAGAATCAACCTAAACCTATTTGGTATAGAGATAATGAGTATAGTGATTATCATCATATCAAGGGACATGATACCAAGAAATGCATGAAGCTTAGACACTTTGTGCAAGATCTCATTAAGGACAAGAAAATTAAAGTTGAAGTTCAAAATGCATCCTCATCTAATGCGAAACTCAAGGTTTACAATCACCCTTTCCCACCTCACAATCAAAACAATGCATCAAACGTGATCCCGTATGACTATTCTACCAATACTATCACATGCCATGATCAAACATGTGGGAGTTTAAGTGAAAATGATATCTTTGGGTTTGACTCTCTTTGTGGCCGCATTGAAGAAACTGACACACATATTAACACCATAATCCTCAAAGCTGCTGATTGTAATGCTACTATATGTAGACCCAAAGTCACTGTCCAAGCTGATGATAAACCTTCTACATCTGCAAATCCACCATTTGCATTGTCTACCTCTGCTTGGCCTACCTCGTGCTATGACCTATTGGCTCAAATAGGCAAGACGTCTGCACAGATATCCATTCTAGAGCTACTAACAAATTTGCTAATTCATAGATAAATCCTTGATAAAGCTCTAAATGAATCCTGTGTCTGTAAGAACATCAACACTGCATAATTCCAAGCTATGATAGGGAACTTAGCCCCACAAGAACATCTTGTCTTCATCGATAAGGACTTTCATGGTCCTTACCTACATCATAATAATTCCCTCCATATAGAAGGAAAAATCCAATCCACAAGAATAAAATGAATCCTTATAGATGGTGGATCTGGCTTGAACTTGTGCACATTGAAAATGATTCATAATATTGGTCTTTCTGAGGACCTCATTGATGCACACAAATGAATCACAATAAATTCCTATGATGATCATGAGAAAGAGAGAAAAGATCTGATCACACTACCCTTACAAGTGGGCCTGACTCTGATTGAAATTGTTTGCCATGTACTGGATCTAGATCTACCTTATTATATCTTGCTAGGACATCCATGGATACATGTTATCAAAGGTATACTCTCTACTTATCATCAATGTCTAAATTTCCCACATTACGGTAGAGAAATCACAATTCCTAGAGATCTTGAGCCCTTTCAGTACTACAAGAGACTGGAAGGAAAACAATCTAACTATTGTCCATTGAATGAGTTTGGTCGATATTCAAATCAAGAAGCCCCTATTTCAAACACTCCATTAGTTACAGAAAAGACATCAGAAACACTATATGAGCAATCTAAAGGAAAGGAAAAAGTCACTGAAGACAAGGTCATTAAAGACAAACCCTCCTCATCTAAAGCAAAGGCCACTTTTACAGATCAAGGCATGGGAGGGTATAAATTTGAAAGTTCTCTATGTATTGGACAACTTCCTTTTTCTCCAAAGTCTTATGGAAGACCATCCCCACTACCCCCCTCTAAAGATAAAGTGCTTATGTGTTGCAAATCAACTATTTTTGAACATTGGGGGTCCCTATCAGATGAACACATCGAATACAATGTCCTTGACTAGCTCTATAGTGATGAAGAAGAATGACCTGTAATTTTCCCCAAAGGAAAGTATCCTAAGGTTACTCCCATTGTCAAAAGCATGGGATATCATGGTACTAGCCTTGGATCTAATGAAATAGGCAAGAAGAAGATCATAACAGCCAATGGCTATCCTAAAGGACATGAATTGGCTTCTATAGAGACCAAGACTAACTTTTCTAAGGATTATTGTCTAGCTGCCTCAAATTCAGACACTGAGGAAGAGTTCTTCAAAATTCCTTTCCACTTTGTTGAAGATGACCTAAACAAAAATAACCATGTCTTCGCTATCACCCAAGCTGACCTTTCATCCCCTCATCTACCCCTCACAAACCCTGAATTAATTGACTGGGATCAGCAAGACTCACCACCAGCTTTGGACGTTTGTGATTCAGATGAGGCAGTTTTAGCCCTCTTTGGACTTAAGAATCTCTGAGAGTACAAACATCAGATTCACTACAGAAAATAAGCCTGCTTTGGTAGCCAATTCAACTCTCTCAATCACAAAAATGAAAAATAAAATAAAAATAAAAATAAATGAAAATATGTCCTCTGGTGAAAACCTCTCGCAGGCACCTTTGGATGAAGAAAAAGATAAAATAAAGGATGCTTCCTCTAGTGAAAACTTTTCTAAGGTGCTAGAGGAGGGAGAGGTTGACTTTTAATTTATATCTTTAGAACCAAAAGTGTCCTCTATAATCATTGAATATACTATTCCAATCAACCTAGGCACAGAAGCAGATCCACACATCACCTACATTACAGTTTCTCTCAATGATCAAGAAAAGAAAGACATGACATCATTCTTGCATAAAAACAAAATCAACTTTTCCTGGACTTACAAGGACATTCCCAAAATAGACACGGACCTTTTCATGCGTCATCTTTCTGTAGACCCAAGTGTAAAACCTGTTAAGCAAAAACTTCGCAAGATGAATGTGTAAGTTGCATTGGTAGTCAAAGTAGAACTTCAGAAAATGTTGGATGTTGAAGTAATCAGACCAAATGATTATCCTAAATGGGTTTCTAATATTGTACCAGTAGGTAAGCCTACTAGGTGCATTCACATCTACACTGATTTCAGAGATCTAAACCTTGCATGTCCCAAGGATGATTTTCCACTCCCAAATATTGACATTATAATGGATTTGACTGTCAAACATGAAATGTTGTCACTTATGGATGGTTTCTCAGGTTACAATAAGATAAGGATAGCACTAGAAGACCAGCACAAAACCACATTCACAATGCCTTGGGGCACCTTCTATTATTAGGTGATGCCTTTTGGCCTTAAAAATGTTAGAGCTAATTATCAAGGAGCAATGACTACCATCTTTCATGACCTTTTACATGTCATCATGGAAGATTATGTGGATGATCTTTTAGGCAAATCCAAAAGAAGGGAATCTTATATTCCTATTCTTACTACCATTTTTGAGCGATTGGAGAAATATAAGCTTGGGTTGAATCCTAAGAAGTGTGTTTTTGGAGTACAATCTGGTAAATTGCTAAGATACATTATGTCACAACGTGGAATAGAAGTTGATCCAAAGAAAGTGAAATCAATTCTAGAGATGGCACCACCCAAAACATTGAAGCAATTACGCATTTTACAAGAAAAACTACAATCAATCAAAAGATTTATGTCACAACTAGTAGATAAGGTGCATCTATTCTGCCATCTCCTACACAAGAATATCAAGTTTCAGTGGGATTGCTTATGTCAAAATGCATTTGAGAAATTGAAAGGCTATCTGGCTAATCCACCTATGTTGATACCACTTGTTGCTGGCCATCCTCTGATTTTTTACATATCTACTATAGATATCACATTGGGAGCCTTCCTAGCACAATTGGATGGTACCGGCAAAGAGCGAGAAATTTATTATCTCAGCAGGACTCTTATTGGTTATGATTTGAATTATTCCCTAATTGAGAAAGCATGTTTGGTTTTTTTTTTGTGCACAAAAACTATGAAATTATATGCTTAATCATAAGATTCATCTTGTTTCCAAGATTGATCCCCTCAAATATCTCCTAGCACATGCTACTCTTACTGGTCATACTACGAAATGGGTCATTATCCTTAGTGAGTTTGACATTATTTATGTGGATCGCAAAGCTATCAAAGGACAAGTAATTATAGATCAGTTAGCTGAAGCACCTGTTGATGGTCAACATCCTTTGATCACAGATTTTTCAGATGATTCAATCCTCAATCCTACCCTGAGTCCACCATGGAAGCTTTATTTTGATGGATCCTTCACTCAGAAAGGATCGGGGGCAGGAATCTTGTTTATTACACCCAAAGGGGATCTCATCCCTAAATCTTATAAATTACAATTTCCTTGTACCAACAACATTGTAGAATATGAAGCCCTTGTACTTAGACTCCGGTAGACCATACAATGGAAGATTCTCACTTTATTGGTGCTTGGTGATTCACAATTGGTTATCAAACAAGTTATGGATGAATATCAAACAAAGGATGACAAGTTTCTCTTCCCTATCATTGTACAATTGAGGATCTCAAAATGCATTTCACTGAGCTAATCTTCCAATAGATCCCTCACACAAACAACAAAGTAGAAGACGCCATGGAAAAAATTGGGTCCTTGATCACTATGCCAGAACACAGTACACGGTGTGAGTTTCTTGTTGAGAATCTTACGGTCCCTGCCTATGACAAACCAAATTTTGAAATGGTGTGTGAAATTGTTGATCCCAACTCCCCATGGTACCAAGAATTCTACTCCTACCTTCACGATGGACATAACCCACTTACTTTAACCCCCAACCAATGTAAAACATTCATTCACCACACTTCCAGATACATAATACTTGCTAATACCCTTTTTCAAAAGCATTTTGATGGAACTCTTTTAAGGTGTCTGAATTCTGATGAAGCACAAACATCCTTGGAGGAGGTACATCAAGGAATTTGTGGGGCTCACTCTAGTGGACTTACTTTGGCCAAGTTATTATGCACTAGATATTAGTAGCCTACTATGGAGCAAGATGCCTACAACTATGTGAAGAAGTGTTTGCCTTTTCAGCAGCACGGTGATTTGATACACGCCCCCTCCCAATCCCTCTAGCCCACAATCACCCATTGGCCTTTTTCACACTGGGGTCTTGACCTCGTTGGATAGATTTTCCCTAATTATTCCAGTGGTCATAAATACATCCTTGTTGCTATAGAGTACTTTACCAAGTGGGTCAAAGTTGTTCCTTTCACCTACACTACTGGAAAATAGATTTCAAAATTTATTTTAAACTATCTTATCTGTCACTATGACATTCCTTAGGACATTGTTACTGATAATGAAGGACCTTTCAAGAACAAGGATTTCATAGAGCTATGTAGAAAATTTGGCATTACCCACCATACCTCTTCCAAGTACTTTTTGTAAAGCAACAGTCAAGCTGAGGCTGCGAATAAAACCATCCTCAGAATCCTCAAGAAACTGGTTGATGAAGCTGGCCGTGATTGGCACCTTCACCTCAATCCTGCCATTTGGTCCTACCACACCTCCATTCAAACCCCCATGAGAACCACTCCATTTTCTCTTGTCTATGGTACTAAGGCTATTCTACCCATCGAAATTGAGCGCCCTTCCCTCAAAATTTCTCTCAAGAATCTATTGTCTAAAGAAGAATATAGAGTTGCCCACTTGCAAGAGCTGGAACTCCTTGATGAGAGATTCCTCAATGCCCTAGACCACCTCCACATGTATCAAAATCATCTCCACCTTCAATTCAACAAAAGGATCAAGCCTCGTCAGTTTGAGGTTGGTGATCTTGTCCTACAGCACAATATAAAGAACCTCTAGAACTATGAAAAGAAAGGAAATTTTGAGCCTAACTGGTTGGGACTCTTCATTGTCACCGCAAAGTATGGTTCCAGCACTTATTAGATTGCATCACCAGAGGGATATCCTATCCCTGATCCTGTAAATATTATACATCTCAAGCACTTTTATGCTTGATCCATTAGTAGTCTGTTGTACAGCAAAACTTTTCAAAAATCCAAAAAAAATCAGAAAAGCAAAAAATCCAAAAACATTCAAAAAGCAAGCAAAAGAAAAAAAATAAAAAAATAAAAAAAAAGCATAAAAAATACAAAAGCTTGAAAAGAATTTAATAAAAAAAAACAAAAGAGAAAAAGAAATAAATCTGTCCATCTGTGAAAATGACTTCAGTGGCACAATGGATAAGTACCATGGTGAAAACCTATTTCAGGTGCCATGTGTAGTCAGATCCACCATCTGTTCCCACATTTTTTCCAAGCAACCTACATCACCTTCCATAATAAAAGTCACTACCCATATCTGTGCAGGTAGTTCCTTAACCATTTCCACTCCATAATAAAAATTCCCGCATGACTGAGCTTACCATATCAACCCTGAGATTTTTTCTAGACACAGTGATCACAAATGTTTCCAATAAATTAGCAAACCGCTTGACTTTCCTAATGATTATTCTATTCACAAGCAATTGCCAACGAATTCCCATTTTCTATCAATCAATATTTGGTGCATCGGGATGCATCCTTCCAATGTCAGCTATTCTATCATTCCTCACATCAAACTTGTTCATGGAAAGAACTTTTGTACTGAATGACCACTTGGTCAGGATGCCTTTTTGTTGATTTTATCTTGTGTTTTACTATGTCCTTATTGCGACAGCCTCAATCTTTTATATCTTGATTTGTTATGGTGATTATATAGTGAAATACGTGTCATTTTTGGTATGATCTCCTTTTCATAGTTTTTTAGTGCATTTATATTTTGATATTTGGTTATGACTAGTATGCCTCACTAGGGGTAGGGTTCATGCATCTCAAACCCCTCAAAAGGTCTGGATGTACTGTGTCTCCTCATGTGTAACATTTCATAGCTCTCATCATACCTAATATCTAGCATTCTTGTTCCTAACAACCTATTTGTCTGAGAGTCTAGTCTATGAAAAGGAACCATGTCACTTGTGTTTTCTAGAACATGGTGCATAACTCCTTTTGCAATATCAAACTACGGTGTGCTCTCCAACATTAACATGGTATCAATCCCACTATCATCATGTAGTTAGTATTTGTATTTTAGATAGGTCATATGGCACTTTGATTTTGCTCTTGGCAACAGTTTCTATTTATTCCCCCTATCTAGTCACCTAAGTGATTTTATTAGACCTATTTGATACACACAAAAATAGTGTCCTCATGTGTCTCATACTACATTCATTCATTGGGTTACTTTTATTCATTCAGTTCATTCATTAATCATTAATCATTACAGTTATATTATTACTTCATTCATTAATCATTACTCATTAAGGTTGCATTTAGTTGCATTGTTCCTTCATTCATTAATCATTACTCATTAAGGTTGCATTTAGTTGCATTGTTCCTTCATTCATTAATCATTACTCATTAAGGTTACATTGTTACTTCATTCATTATTGCATTTTTTTTTATTACATATTTTAGTTGCATTTTTACTTCATTCATTAAATCCTTATTCATTATAGTTGCATACAGTTACATTTCCTTTATTATCCATTTATCATTTAGTTGCATTGATTAAGTTCTTAACATTGTTTTAGGATTCATTTCACAAATCATATATACATTTACATTTATTACTCAATACATGTCAAAATATATCCATCTACAAGCATTAACACATCACATCTAACATCTATATATATCTTCATCTCATCCCTGCATCACAAATACATCAGCATAATCATATACATTCATCTCATCCTGCATGTCAGTCATAAAACATGTGTAATATAAATGCATCCATACATCCTATATAAACATCATATCATATGAGCATCATAAATAGAGTCCATATGGTCCCAATAGTCCACAAAGTAAATGTATATATCTCAAAATGTCAAAAATCATACATAATGTGTCGATAAATCATACAAAAATGTGTATCAAAACTTGTTTGAAACAAATCATGGTGGTGGTCGTGATGGTCCTGCACCACTGCTGGGGCATGGTGGTAACCCCACTTATCCCTATGATCCTTGTCTTGTGCTCTCTGTCTGATCTCTCTTTGAGTAATCTAGCTGGCGTGACCCCTTTGGCACATCACCATAGCAGAGACCCATATAATATGCGGCCTCTCATCCCATCCGACTAGCCTCTCTCTGTGTTGCCATGGCATCTGTCATCATCTATCCCACACCTGTAGCCCTGCCTGCTAAATGAGCTATATCTCGATCTGCTTTGTAATCCTCTGCACGTCTTCATGCTAGGTCTTGCTTTGAGATCAGATCTTCTATTTGTGTTGACATTGTTGCTAGCTCCTCTGAAGGATCCCCATGCTCCTCAATAATGTAAAACTCATCACTGTCCACCTGAGCCTGTAGTAAATCTATTGCTCTCTGGGCATTATCCCATTGAGCAGTCTCTCCTGCTAACTCCCCCTATAACCTAGCCAACTCTATTTGTAAGCTACTTGTTATGGCTTAAGCAGTTGCTAGTACCCCCTGCAACCTCTGGATCTCTTCTTATGCGCTCACCTCGGTCGTCTGAGATGTCGCTAGCAAGCCCTATACCCTACCCAGTTTAGTCTAAAGCTATCCCACTCTGCTATAACAGTATCATTAGTATCCTAGGCTACATAGCCTGCTGGTGGTACCTATCTTGGTAGCCCCTATGGCCCCTATCCCTATCCTGGTGGCCCTTGTGGCCCCTATCCCTATGGTCCTTGTGGCTGATCACGTGGCCCCTGTGGCTCTTGATCCTATCCTAGATCATGTTCCTAAGCATCTGACACTATGAGAGGTTGCCTCCCTACTTGTAACTCCACTTGTCCTCTCCACCTCTATGCTTCCACCCTGGGCCAGACTCTCCTCCCCCTGGCCCCTCCTCCATCCTCATCATCACCATCATCATCCTATCCCTCACCATCTCCTTTGGCCCCCAGCTGCTCATCCTCCTACATGATCCTTGGTACTATCAATCTGATAGGTCTATGAGTAGCCCACCACTAAGCGTATGCTGGGACTATGCATGCAGGCTATAACGATTCCCATGCTCTGATCCATGGGACCTTTATCATCCCCATAAATGATGCTCGTGCTATGCGGGGATTTACCCCTATCCCCTAGATACTCCCCACCTCTTGGGTCACCAGTGGATGTGGGAACCCATTTGGAACTACCTCCTATACCTACCCCATCTGTCTTCATACCCTAGTCAACATGTATCTAGAGATCATATATGTTGTCCTCCCGATCAACCAGCAATCAGTCTGAACAAATCTCATATAATATGAGTCATAGAACCTATCCTTGGCATATCCGTCCTGTTGTGGGATCTCATGACCCCAGGCCTTGCACCCCACATAGGGTGCCCACTGTATCTCCCTCATCTCATCCAGCCTCCATCGCCAGTAACCCACTGAATCTATGGCCTCATAGCTAATGGGTGGCCTATACCTGCATACAAATAGCTAGTAAGCCGCTCTAATCTCTCAAGTCTTGATCGATCGAATGACTACAATATGCTCCCATGCCCATACCAGAAGAAGCATGCATCCGAGACCTAGTGCCATACCCTTATGGTAGGTGCACATGTGTAGATCATAATATAACTAATCGAGGATGGTATATCCCCAATAGTACTAGTCTCCATCCTCCACCATGCTGCTAAGAACCTATGCCCAACCCATTGGGAATCCCTTGCTTGCATGATCAGGCATCAATCATCCCCCTATCAAACTAGCTAAGTATAGGTCCACCCACCACAGCTGTGGCTCCATCATCATCACCCCTAGCCAAGACATCCACTGTCATGTAGTAGGTAGATAGATACAAATCTCTGACCAAATGTCATCTCCATGTATGGCTCCAACCCCTCAAAGTAGTACTCGGGTATTAGCCCCCGAATCGACACTCTGTAAATCCTCCACACATCGTGGAGGGTGATAGTAGCTTCCCCCATCGGGAAGTGAAAGTTTGAAGTGGTATTGTGCCACCTCTCAATCAGAACATACATAAGCTCATTATGCGCTCGTAGATGTGGCCAACATCATACATGCTCCAACCCATATAATATGACTATCCCCCACTCCGCTGCTATCAACTGCTTCTCCAGCTCCATAGTCGCTAGGTAGAACTCCCTCACTCGGAAGGTGATGGTATCCTCTTGTATCTAGCAAGCTCATGTCAGACATCAAATAGCATTCTGGGGCATCAAAAAATGCCCCAAGCCCATCCAGGGCATCAAAAAATGCTCCTGGATCCTTGCCATTCCTCTTCTTCCCCCCTTTTCTTCCATTTTTAGGTCAATCCGCACAGACGGCGGTTGACCCTTACAGACAGCAGACTTTCACAATAGCTAATCTGTGAAGCCGGCAGATCTTCGCAGACGCCAATCTGCAGAGATGATGGTTTCCACTGCCACCTCTTTTCCACGCAGACAGCAGAGTTTTAAGTCCGCCGTCTCCACTGTGCATTATTCTCTCCCCCTCTACCCTTGCAGATGGAGATCGAGTGATCTTCTTCTACGCAGACATCGATCCCTAATCGGTCATCTGTGAGGACAGTGATCTATCAATCATTGTCTACGTAGACGGTGGTCAGGTGACCGTTGTCTGCACTGCGCACTAAATTTTGGACGCACTTATGATACCCTAATGACCTATAAAATCAATAAATGCATAATACACTAGGAGGTAATCAACTACTCACCGGTGGTCTCACATCTGCTAGTTGCTGGTGCACCTGAATGCACTCTCCAAGTTGCGCTCGCTCTCACTCTGTTGCCATTGCTCTCTTCTTCTTCTCTCTTTTTTCTCTTTAAGGGTGAAAATGACTTGTCTAGGGGCCCTAGTGGACTATTTATAGCTCCTTGGGATATGTTTCTTCCATTCTTCTCCCCGTTCCCCATTCTGGTCCCTATTTTCCCTCCACTTTCCTTGGAGATGCCATGTAATTGGTCCTCTTTCCCCATTTTCCTACCTTTGTTGAGAAAATTTTATTAAAAATTATATTTTTCCTATTATTTTCTCGACGGGGCACACCCCTCCGGTCTCGCTGTCATAGGTTCTCCTGACCTCTCTGGGGCATCTTATTTTCTTTTTTTTACGTGACGCCACTTTTGATGCCGCATCAAAGAGGGGCAAAATGTAGATGTCTAAAATCATCCTTATATTAATTTAATTAATATTCCCTTAGTATTATAATTAATTTTAATTAATTAATTATATTTTTTATGTTCTTCTATTTATTTAATTAAATTTATTTAATTAAATATAATTAACTTTCCATAGTATTTGAATTTAATTTAAATATTTTCCCCCTTTGATGTATTAAATTTTATTTAATACATTCCCCTTCATTAGTCCCCTTTAAATAAATTTTTAATTTATTTATTCCTCCATATGACTTAAATTCTACTAAACCAAATTAATCTAAATTTCTAATTTGGATGAAACTAATTTGAACCTAGATCCTACCCTACCTCACACATTTAGTCCTAATTATTTGCTCACACATGTGTGAGAAAATTTCCAAATAATCTTTATTTGGTGCCAACAAGGTTTCTTACACCCATGATGACACCTTCTTACACTTTCTAAAAGTGTTTCATTGGACTAAAACTCTTACACCTCTTACAAAATCCTTCACATGTGTACTTTAAGTACACTTTGACCCATCACATCCAAAGTTGCTCACACATGTGTGAGCAAAGTGGGCCTCTTGCATGGCTTATGTGACCCTCATGTGGCACCTATGTGGATGTCACATGAGCTCTACCCCATCCAAGCCCTCTCTCTCCTCTAAAAAATCTATAAATAGAGGACCTTCTCAAGAGCAAATCATCTCTCATTTATGCATTGTTATCATGCTAGTTTAGTGTTAGAATTTTAGAGTGTTTTTCATGCTTTTGTTCGTTATTGAATCTAGATATTACATGCTAGGATTAATGGTGAATGAATCTAGTTTTGTTTATCTCTTTCATATCATCCAGGAAAGTATTTGCATATCCATCATCATTTGATGAAGGCTTTAGACAAGTACCTCATACTTATTCTTGAGTTCTTCATTGTTTCCATTAGTATGCATTGTAGCTTCCATCCATCAATCATAGTGGGATTTTGATATTGTGTTGGGAGAGCACACCCACAAACCTTCTCTAAGAGAAGATCAACAAGGCATTGGGTTCCCTTGTTTAGCTCATCAGAGGTTATGATGGAAATCTTGGTTTTAGAGTATGTTCTTAGATATGTTAATGTAGATTATTGATGTATTTCTCTAACGTTTGCATGTCTAAGCGTGCTCCCAACAGGTAGGTTTCCAACATATAAAGTTATCACTGTTGGCATATGTATAGCTAACCTGTTTGGATGATCCACCAGACCTAGACGCTTTTCCCTTGTTGTGATCATGAAATGTATTGTTGAAGATAGTGTGCTCAATTGTTCCTTTGGCTTGGGTATTTGTTACATAGATGACCCTGTGTCAATCAGTTCTTGGATAGTGTGTTTAAATCAGTAATAGTTAGGTTTTTTGTGTCCTTTCACCCAATGAAACTCCCAGAAGTCTTTGTCATTATACCACCTTGGTTTTTTGGCATCTTGTTCAAATTCCCTGATTTCTGGGAGAGTGATAGTGTTGGATTGTATCAATTTTTGCAAAGTTGATTCTATCGGCTCTCCTAATGGTGTGAAATCTCATTGTTGGAATTGAAACGGTGGTTTGCATTGAGTCTGTTATTGACTATTTGACACAATGTCTACTTGGACAGGGGGAGTTTGGTTTTGAGTGTATTCTTGTTGAGTGGGCCCTGTGGGTTATTGGTTGGCCATAGGTGCGCCTTGCAGTGAGACATTGGGTTGTGCATAGTTGATTATCTTTACATCAATGACACCATCATTGGTGACATTTTTGTTTTTGTTCCACCACTTAGCTTTGTCCATTGCATTTTTGTTTGTAATCATTTGTGTTGGATCTGCAAGGATTCCTTGTTTGACTAAATTCTTCTCACAACAAACTCCTTGTTTGATGAGTTGTGTGAAGTTCAGAGCTAACTACAATTTTGTTGTGAATGACATGTTTGGAATTAGATTGTCAATGAAAATGACTATTAGGTCTTGTTCGGGCACATCATACATTATTCAATTTTTAGTATTCCTCCATCTTTCTATGAATTTCACAAAAGATTCTCCATCCTTCTGTTTGATATCGCAAAGGTCCTTGATACTGACCTTTTGCTCGATGTTATGGTGGAAGTGAGCGATGAACTTTTCAGCCAGTTCACCCCAAGACTGAATGCCATGAGGTAAATGTGAGAACCATTCCATTTCTAGTCTAGCTAAACTTTGTGGGAATAGTCGCATTAAATATGTCTCATCATGGGCGACTTCGATGCAACTAGCAAAAAACTCTTGGATATGTTCAATAGGGTTGGTATTGCCCCCATATTTGTTGAATTTTGGCACCAATAAGTAAGTTGAGAATGGAGGCATGTGGAGAGAATGGTCAAAGGGGTATGGGTATAAATCCTCTGTGGTGTAGGATTTAGTTTCCCCTAATTTTTCATATCCATCATTTGGGTTTGAAGGGTTTGCATTTGTTGCATCAACATGTATGTTTGATACTGAGGCTGATGTGTGATAACACTCCTCTATTTTGTAGTGGGTATGAGGCTGCACCTCTATGTCCCTTGAGTAGGAACATAGGATTTCATCCTAGGGACTTGATATTGATTTCCCATCGCATTATTTTAAAATGGGGGCTTGTGAGTAGCCCATGGTGGGTTTTGATGTGTTTGTTGTTGGGATTGGGGATGTTGTTGTTGTTGTTGAAACTGTGGTTGATATTGCTGGGGTTGATATTGTTTCTGCTGAGACTGGGGTTGCTATTTTTGGGTTTGGAATTGAGGCAACTGAAGTTGGGGTTGTTTTTTCTGGGGTTGGAATTGAGGCAACTGAAGCTGGGGTTGCTATTGTGGGGGGTTGGAATTATGGAAACTGAAGCTGTGGTTGTTGTTGTGGGGGATGGAATTGTGGCAACTAAAGTTGGGGTTATTGTTGCAGAAGTTGGAATTGTGGAAACTGAAGTTGGGGTTGGGTTTAATTTTGAACGGGCAAAGGTATAGCCTTGGGCGAGAATTGATTGTAAGTCACACCTGCAGAGACAGACCCCTATGGGAATGATGTGTTGATCCCAAGACTAGTAGGAATTGACTATGGTGGTGGCCTAGTTTTAGAATAGCTGTTGTTTGGCGGGATGGAAGGCATAGCATAAGAACTTGATTGTCCAAGCCATATGACCGAAGGTGAGAACATACTAGTGACCATGGGTGCACTTAGTTGTGATCCTGTCATGCTTTGAGTAGAAGATGTGCTGCTTGGTTTATTCTATTGGTTTGATTGGGTATCGTTTGTGCCAATGTGTGTGTTACCAATGGTGGGAAGATTTGCGACACAAAAGGTAGTATTTGAGAGGACTGGGTAGTATTTTGACTTGCGAGAGGGTTTTTGGGCCATATGGTCGATACACTGAATTCAGCGGGGAGTTTAACTCCCTTCTTTATCAGCATGGCTAAGTAACATTCAGGATTCCTCTCTACAACAATGTCAACTAATTGTGTGGAATAATCATCTTGCTCAACATCTTCAATCTCCTCTTATGTGACATTTTGGAAAAAAGATAACCCACGGGGTTGTTCAATGAATAGAGAAGAACTGGTATTTACGAAAGAATCATTCTCTTGCTCTATTTCCCAAGTGGGGAATCTGTTGATATATGACTCATCAAGTTGTGTTCTAGCCTTTGACCTTGTGTAAGGCCCTCCATGAGGTGTTTGAGACATAGTCTGGTCTAGATTTTGTAACTAAAATAAGTGATATAAAGCAAACAGAAAAGGACAACCTTTCTAAGGAAGTCTGATTTATGTTTTGGACAAGGGTAATTCTAAGGACAGATGTTGATATATCTTGATCTCAAAGTGGTGATGTTGTAAAAGATAATATTTGTTGACCTTTGCCTGGGAAAAAGTCACTTGATAGAGATAATGATGATGTTTGATATGGTGAGATCAAGATATTTTGAGTCTGAGCTTTTGAACTAACAATGTTTTAGACAATAATCATTCTTTTTAGAGAAGGGATTGTCTTTAATATTTAGAGATTCACACAATGTTCTTCACATTTTTCTGGGATAGACACTGGTCTTTGACACAAAATGAAGATTTTTTTCAAGGTTTTTAGGTCAAAATAGGAAACATATCTCTGGTCAACTGCAGCACAACTCCATCAATTGCAGTAAAGTGAAAGGTTGATTGTAGTACTTTATCACCGATTGCAATAATAAACAGGTCTATTGTAGCAATAAACAAGTTAACTACGACAGACTTCTGTCAATTGCAGCAAAATGTGGGTAATTACGGTAAAAAGGAAACAGTCTCAAAAAGACTAGAGGATAAGTATCACTATCTGACAATTTTGATATTCTGGAACAAGGCTTCTGATTTGCAAGACAGTTGATGTTGACAACCCTAGGCTTTAACACGTGTTGGTTTATAGTTTGTCTACTTTAAATTTGATTTATATAATGACTCTTGAAAATACCCAAAGTTGGCTTATATAGAACAAAAAGTAACCACAGACCAGGTCATTGGTAGGAATATATCAATGACCCCTAAATTGAAAGGTGCAGGAGTATGATATTGAACTCAAGCCAACAAAGCTGGTCAGAGGAAATGGCTTATGTAAAATAATGGCTGAAAATCAGGAAACAACTCAAGAGGAGGATTCTCCGAAGGTGTTAATGGTTAATCCTCTTGATCCCTATTTTTCCAACATCACCTATTTCCTTACTTATAGAGATTTCCCAGAAGGATTGACATACAAACAGAGAAGAGATTTGAGGACCAAGGTAGCCAAGTATGTCATTTATGATGACCAATTATAGAAGAGGGAAATAGATGGAACTTTCTTAAGGTGTGTGGACAAGCCACAAAAAGAGAGATTACTCCAAGCATTCCACAATGAGGTGTGTGGTGGACACTTCTCATCCATAATCACTACATATAAAATCTTGAGGTAGTGTTACTACTAGCCTGGCATGTTTAAAGATTCCTACAATTGGGTGGCCAAGTGTGATAAGTGCTGAATGTTTTCCAGTAAGCCTCAGTTGGCTTCTCTTCCATTAAAGTTGGTTGTAGTAGAAGGTCCCTTTTAGAAATGGGGGCTTGATTTCATTGGTCTGATAAATCCTCCCTCTTCTGTAGGTCACCTATATGTCATAACTGCCACAGATTACTTTACCAAGTGGGTTGAGGCTAAGCCTACCAAGAAAACCACATCTGAGGTGGTCTGTGAATTTATCAAGGAGAATATCTTGGTAAGGTTTGGAGTGCCATTGAAGCTAGTGTTGGACAATGCCACATATTACTCTTATTTAGAGATTATAGAGTTATGCTACAACAATAGTATCCATCATAGTCACTCATCTTATTATTTCCCTTAGGGAAATGGCCAGGCTGAGTCAAGCAACAAGAACCTGATTAACATAATGAAGAAACTAGTTTCAGAGAGTCAAAAGGATTGGCACAAGAAATTGCATGAAGCTCTATGGGAGGATAGGATAACACCTAAGTGAGCTATCAGGATATCACCTTTTGAGCTGGTTTATGGAATTGAACTTAGTCTCCCACTTTCGCTAGAGTTACCCATTTGTAGGCTGCAACAGGTAATTGAAGATCCAGTTTTCCAAAATGGTTTGGAGAAATGAATCATGTATCTAACCAAGTTGGAAGAAGAATGGGAAAATCTTGTTGACCATATCACTGATCATCAAAGGAGAGTGAAAACATTCTTTGATAAGAAGGCCAGACCAAGAAATTTTATGCAAGGTGACTTGGTCCTATTGTGGGATAAAAGACATGAGTCCAAAGGAAAGCATTATAAGTTTGAATTGCTTTGGAAAGGACCATTCAAGATTGTACAAGTAAACCAAAATAATTCCTTTATTCTAGCATATCCTTCTGGAGAGATTATGACATTCTCCTACAATGGCCAGGATCTGAAGCTCTACCAAATACTCAAGTGAAAGAAAGCAACCCCTACAGGTTAGTGTCGGTGTAGGTAGGTTTTATTTGTGTTTCTCCTGCTTTCTTTCCTACTTTCTTAGTCTAGTTTAGTTTAGTTTCCTTTGGACTGTTGTGTGTTTTAGTTTAGTCTGCCCATTGTTTTTCCTGATGGTCTTGTTGTGCGAAACCAGAGACTTTGGGTCCCTTCTCAGACATTAGCATGTCTAGGTCCCCAGACAGAGCCAGCTACTGCCAAATTTTAGTCTAGGGTCTTTAGGTCCTAGGGGGTAAATTGTTCTTTGGTGACTTTCTTCTCATTCATCTTGAAACCTTCCCCTAATGTGCTTATCAGATAAATTTTTTTCCTTGCCTATTTGAGCCTAGCGGGTTTTCAATCCTTTTGTTTCATTTGGTGTTTAGGTGATTTAGATATGTCGAGAAAAGGGGTTTCATAGCGTCTTCCAAATGAGAAGTAGTCACCCTAGGATCTGTAATGCTCAATGTGTTTTTCTGAAAGGTAAACATGTGATTTACATCAGCGATTCATAAATCTTTTGTTTCTAAAAAGAGTTTTTCAACTCTCAGAGATATCAAGTTGCGGAGTAGTGGCAGTAATCATGTAGCATCCAGAAAAGTTGGGCTCAAAGGTGCAACCCCGACACAAGTGAAAAGAGAAAATAAAAGGTTAGGTGCTCCTGATGGAAAAGAAGTTGTTCAAGTGCAAAAAGGATAAAAGGTGAAGCTGTCAAAATAGTTTTCTAAAATAAAGGAAATAGGAATTGGGCAACGTAATGGATGCAATGAAGGCTTACAGAGGAAAATCCATTACATAGAAGAAGGCATAGAATCTGTTGACCTTTGTCATCTTCCTAATTTTTGTATATTGTAGCCATTTTGGGCATTTTGTCAGCCTTGTTAGTTTTTGTAACTGACCAAGTTTATTATTAGAATGTTCATCCTGGAATATGGTAAAGAGGCAATCATTATTGGAACTGGTCATTTTTTAGAAGACCTATAAATGTAAATTTTTGTAAAGTGAATAGATCGGAAAAAATTACTTTGGGAAAACCCCTGTAGCTAGGACTACTGTGTGCGACTCTGAGCTTGAAGTGATTTTTGTTGTTCATCTTAGGAAGTTGTGTGATGTTTTTAATGAGGATGCTAATACTGGAAATTGAATGAATATTAATGAACCAAGTTTTGTTATTTTCATTCAGTGGATTGTATGTTTACTGTCTTTAGCATAAGCACTCATATTTCTTTTCATTGCACATCTTAGTTCAATAGATTAATTCTTGCATAAGGGATTGGGAAGAGGGTTAATAGAGAATGAGATCAAGATAATCTGGGTATTATCAAAGTTTCACAATCTTAGTAATCTAGGAATTGCATCATTACACCTTCTTTCCTCATCTCTACTAATAGATGGTAGTTTGCATTCATCTCACATTGCATAAGCAACTTGGTTTGAAGCTTTAAGAAACTTGGTTAGACCTCTTCTACTCTTTGGTTAAGAACATACCCCTAAAAACCAAAAGACAAAATTCATTGCATATATTTCACATAAGGGATACTGTACCTTTCAATTCAGGGATCATTGATAGATTCCTACCATTGACCCGATCTGTGCTTACTTTTTGTTCTACGTAAGCCAGCTTTGGGTATTTTCAAGAGTCATTATATAAATAAAATTTAAAGTAGACAAACTGTAAACCAAGAGTTTTTGGTGACTGAACTCATAATATTCCTAAGCTTTCTTAGTAAGTATGTTTGTGGCTCTACTAAGTGACTTAGAGCTTATCTGTTTTGCATTCCTAATGCTACATTATGCATATCACTCTTAAGGAGAAATGGTATTGCCTCACAAAGGACAAGTCCAACTAGAGAAATCTAATCTTTGCATCCAGGATGAGAAAGATGAATTTATAAACTAGTTGAATATCCTTTCCTAGAAAAGCCAAAAATCCCTTGACCAATACAGAAGAATCGGCTTTGTGCTAGACAAAGAAGAATCCAATGTTGAGTATTGGGAGGGAGTGTTACAAAAAAAAGGATTGAGAGTTGTGCAGCTGTAGTAAACAAGTTTAGTAGCTCTGAATCCCAAATATATTCGAAGTTTCCAAAGAGGAGGACATAAAGATCCTGTGTTTGAAGAATTGAAGAAGGCTAAGTTTCCTTTGCTAGAAGACCCTCTTAGAAGAGGAAGAACCAACGCCCTGGATCCTGTCTTTCTAGGCATCCATGGTGCTCTTTTGCCACCACCACACCCTATTTCCTAGATTTGTAGCCATTCTTCTACACCTCCTATCATCCGCAACACTATCCCGTTACTGTGTAATGACCTTACTCTTCATAGGGTAACTTCTCCTACCAACATCAATTTTTAGGTTGTGCCAAGAATCCTCCTTGTTTAAATGGTCTTCCCTTGGGGTAATGCCTTTGGGCCTCTTCAGCTAGGAGCTAATAATGACTTACCTCAAGCTTCCTGAAAGAACTTCCCAAAGTTTAATGGAGACGAGAAAGTATCCACTGATGAGCATATTGAATCCTCCTTCATCGCATGCAACATTGTAAACCCTCAGCATGAAGACATGGAAGTAAGAATGTTTGTAGAGGCTTTAGTAGAAAATGTTGCTGACAAGTTTCAACATCTCCCTATGGGATGCATAACTAGTTGGAATGATATGAAGAACCTCTTTGAAGCTCTCTATAAAAGTACAAAAGATGAGCACACACTTCTGACTCAGCTTACACAAATAAAGAAATAACCTAGTGTTCCTATGATGGAATTTATTGCAAGGTTTAACAAGCTGGCTAACAGGATCCCCACTACTAACAGGCCTATAGCTGACAACCATAAGATGTTCTTTATCAGTTTCATGCCTCCTAACATAAGTTTCCAAATCAGACAAGTGCATGTGGCTAACCTGCAAGCCGCTCAGACTCTAGCAATTGAGCTATAAGATGACCTCATAGCTATCGGGAAATGGAAGTGAGAAATGTAGATTGGTGCCTCCACAAGCTCTATTTCCAGTGCAACTAGAAATAATGAGGCAATTCTTCAAAAATTATCTAATGAGATGATTGCCCTTAAGCAGAAAATGGGAAATTCTACCCCATCCTTTCAGCAGCCTTACTAGGATATTCCCAGAAAACAACATGAAGGTAAACAATTGTAGTTTCCACCTACTCAGCAAAAGCTCGCCATTGAGGTAGCTAAAAAGTATGATATGTGCATTTTTTATCTCAGAGTTGACCATGATGGTGATAGCTATCTGGAGATGTATAGATACAGGAAGCTAGCTTCAAGCAATGAGCTAACTATTGAATATCTTGAAGGCAAAGAAGATTCTTCTCCCCATGGCAACTCCAGTAATTTCTTTTTGGAGTATGAATCTGATTCCGAAGTCGGAGGTGAATACTTTGCTACCATGGATGGAATTCAAATAGAAGTGGTAACAAGAAGTCAGAGAGACAAAAAATTGAGAAACATTATTCCTTCCTAAAATATTGCAAGTGGTCCTTTGGCTGGTGCACCCAGATCTTCTACTTCTTCATCTTGGAAGAAGGATCACTCAAAGTCTAAAACAAATGGTAAGTCTCTATCTTCCTTTGCTAAAATTCAATACTGCAAGATTGCTAGAATCCAAGTGTCTCCCTTAGAATATTTAAAAACTCATCCTACTGAACTTCAAAAGCTTGTAGATTACTATAAAAGTGATGCTAACTCCAGAATGTAGCCTAATATAAATTCTACTATTAGTGATGAATCTCCTAATAGTGGCCCTTTAAACGATGAAGAACATGTCCTTGCCTTGCTCTTTCAAGAAGAAGATTCTTCAATCTTAGCCACTGCTCCTTGCCAGAAGCCTGGCCCGTTCTATGTCTCCTTATTTGTAAATGGCCATAAACTAAGCAACTATATTATTGACTCTGGAGCATCTGATAATGTCATGCCCACCTATGTTGCTAAAGCCCTTGGATTGACCCTTACCAAAACCTTTGGCCGTTGCTATTCAATGGATGGTACACAGGTTCCACTCCTAGGTCAGGTAAAGGATGCACAAGTTGCACTAGCCACACACCCTACAAAGAGGATGAAGTTGACCATCGTGGTAGCCGATATTCTGGCTAGCTACGGTATGCTTCTAAGTAGAAGATTTTGTAAAGACATAGGTGGAGAAATCAAGATGGACTGGTCCCATGCTATAATCCTAGTGGGTAATAAGAAGATAAATCTGGAGCTAGAGGAAAAGGCCAATTTCACAATAATGAAGTCTGATGACCCTAAGGCACAAATCCTCTACCAGGAGATGGAATTCGGCAATTATATGATGTTTTCAGATTTCAATCATCAAGATGAAAAACTAGGAAATACTAACATTCAGGATATCTGGGCCTTGCAGTTTGATGGTAGTTGTGCTACCGTAGGATCGGGAGCTAGCGTAGTTCTTATTCCCTCAGAAGGAGACATGATACAACTTTATTATAAATTGTAGTTTAAGAACACTAATATCATGATAGAATATAAGGCTTTGTTGCTAGGCATTTCTACTACGAAGCAAAGAGGGGTGAAAATCCTTAAAGCACTTGGTGTTGCAGAGTTGATAGTGAGGCAAGTTCGAGTGTAGTATGCAGTGAAAAATGTGAGACTACGGAGTGATAGGAATAGAGTCTGGGATGAGATAGAGGACTTTGATGCCTTTTCAATCCAAGTTGTTCTAAGAGAGAAGAACACAAGAGCATATTTTTTGGCCGCCTCAGCTTCACTTCTCCTCTCACATTCAGAAATAGGAGATAAGCAATACAAATTTGAAGTTCTCTTTAGGCTGAATATTCCAGATAATGTGGAAATCTGTCAAGTCTTCAATAGTGACAAGCAAATACAAGCTTTCATGGAAGGATCAGATCAGTTCAATGATCAATACTTTGAAGGAAGTTCAAGTACCTACAAGGAGTTCTCTCCAAACAACAAGAAGGAGTTGGGGCTTGGAGAAGAACAATTAAAAGGTAACAAAATTCCTCAACACCTAGTCTCCCTTGAAAAACTTTTAGATAGACATGATGCATATATTAGAAAATAAAGGGATAGGAAAGGTGGTACCTCAGGGGATTTTGAGGGAATGAACATAGGCACTGAATATAAACCTACAATGATAAATATTGGTAGTTGTTGCACAAAAAAGGAAAGAGAAAAGGCTAAGCACCTACTCTCCAAATATAAGGATTTGTTTTCTTGGGGCTATGAAGACTTCAAAACTTTCTAGAATGGAGACTTCAAGCACATGATCCCTCTCAATCCTGAAGTTGTCCCTTTCTAGAAGAAGCAATGAAACTACAATTCTAAGGTTTTAGATGCCATTTTTAGACAAGTTCACAAGATGTTGGAGGCAAAAATTATCTATCCCATACATCACTCTACATGGATAGCCAACATCATGCCTATCTGGAAGAATGGAGAAATCAGAATTTGTGTAGATTTCTAGAATCTAAACCAGGCTTCTCTGAAGGATAATAATGCCTTTCCCAACATGGATCATATACTACAAATAGTAGCTAGATCTGAAATGATTTCCATGTTGGATGGTTTCTCAGGTTTCAACCAGATTGAGGTGGACCCGAAAGATTAGTATAAGACAGTGTTCACCACTCCTTGGGGAACGTTTTCTTATAATAGAATGCTCTTTGGGCTTATCAATGTTGGAGCTACCTTCCAAAGGGAAATGAACTCTCCATTTGTAGACCTCTGGGATAGAATAATAGTTATATACTTGGATGATTTAATAGTCTTTTCTAAGAAGAGAGAAGATCATTTGAGAGATCTTGAGAAAGTGCTAAAGAGATGTAGAGAGCATGGCATATCTCTCAATCCCAAGAAGTCTGTATTCTGTGTCACCAAAGGTAGAATGCTTGGTCATATTGTTTCCCAAGAAGGAATCCAAATTGACCCTGAGCACATAAAGGCCATCCAGCAATTGAACCTGTCAGCAAGAAAATCTGGAACAAGATCATTCTTTGGGCAGGTAAACTTTCTCAGGCGCTTCATTCCTGACTTTTTTGAGATTATGAAATGCATAATTGATATTATGAAGGGTAGTCAAATTTTCAAGTGGCATGAATCTAGGAAGAAGGTCTTTTATTTAATCAAGCACACTATAGCTAGAGCACCTGGGTTGGTGCATCCGGATTATACCAAGGAGTTCATATTGTTTTGCTACACATCAGCTCATACATTGTCTGATATCCTGATGCAAGAGAACAATGAAGGGATTCAGTGCCTATTGCATTCATGAGCTCTCCACTCAAGGATCATGAATTGAGCTATTCTCAAATGGAGAAGCACGCATATGCAATGGTAAGGGCACTAAAGAATTTCAAATTTTATGTATTACATTCCCATTCTGTTATTTATATTCCTGATTCTGCTATTAAGAGCATTTTGACACGACAAGAAATAGAATGTAATACTAGAGGTGCATGGATAGTGAAGGTATAGAAGTATGATATTGATCTCAAGCCAACAAAGTTGGTCAAAGGAAATGGCTTGTGTAAAATAATGGCTGAAAATAAGGAAACAGCTCAAGAGGAGGATTCTTCGAAGGTGTTAATGGTTAGTCTTCTTGATCCTTGGTTTTCCAACATTGCATATTTCCTTATGGAGATTTCCCGGAAGCATTGAAATACAAATAGAGAAGAGATTTGAAGACCAAGGCAGCCAAGTATGTCATTTATGATGACCATTTATATAAGAGGGCAATAGATGAAACTTTCTTAAGGTGTGTGGACAAGCCACAACAAGAGAGATTGCTCCAGGCATTCCACAATGAGGCGTGTGGTGGACACTTCTCATCCACAAAAATTGCATATAAAATATTGAGGTAGTGTTACTACTGGCCTGACATGTTTAAAGATTCCTACAATTGGGTGGCTAAGTGTGATAAGTGTTGAATGTTTTCCAATAACCCTCAGTTGGCCGCTCTTCCATTAAAGCCAATTGTAGTAGAAGGTCCCTTTCAGAAATGGGGGCTTGATTTCATTGGTCTAATAAATCCTCCCATCTTCTATAGGTCACCTATATGTCATAACTTCCATGGATTACTTTACCAAGTGGGTTGAGGCTAAGCCTACCAAGAAAACCACATCTGAGCTGGTCTATGAATTTATCAAGGAGAATATCTTGGTAACGTTTGGAGTGCCATTGAAGCTAGTGATGGAAAATGCCACATATTTCTCTTCTTCAGAGATTACAGAGTTCTACTACAACAATAGTATCCATCTTAGTCACTCATTTGATTATTTCTCTCAAGGAAATGGTCAGACTGAGTCAAGCAACAAGAACCTGATTAACATAATGAAGAAACTAGTTTCAGAGAGTCAATAGGATTGGCACAAGAAATTGCACGAAGATCTATGGGAGCATAGGATAACACCTAAGTGATCTATTGGGATATCCCCTTTTGAGCTGGTTTATGGAATTGAACCTAGTCTCCCACTTCCGCTAGAGTTACCCATTTGTAGGTTGCAGTAGGTAATTGAAGATCTGGTTTTCCAAAATGGTCTGGAGAAATGAATCATGTATCTGAAAAAGTTGGAAGAAGAATGGGAAAATATTGTTGACCATCTCACTGATCATCAAAGGAGAGTGAAAAAATTCATTGATAAGAATTCCAGACCAAGAAATTTTATGCAAGGTGACTTGGTCCTATTGTGGGATAAAAGATGCAAGTCCAAAGGAAAGCATCATAAGTTCGACTCACTTTGGAAAGGACCATTCAAGATTGTATAGGTAAACCAAAATAATTCCTTTATTATGGCATATCCTTCTAGAGAGATTCTGCCATTCTCCTACAATGGCTAGGATCTGAAGCTCTACCAAATACTCAAGTGAAAGTAGGAAACCCCTAAAGGTTAGTGTCAGCGTAGGTAGGTTTTCTTTGTGTTTCTCCTATTTTCTTTCCTACTTTCTTAGTCTAGTTTAGTTTAGTTTCCTTTCTTGTTGTGTGTTTTAGTTTAGTCTACCCATTTTTTTCCTGCCAGTCTTGTTGTGCAAAACTAGAGACTTTGGGTCCCTTCTCAAACATTGGCATGTCTAAGTCCCCATTTGGAGCCAGCTGTTGCCAAATTTTAGTCTAGGGTCTTTAGGTCCTAGGGGGTAATTTTTTCTTTGGTGACTTACTTCTTATTCATCTTGAAACCTTCCCCTAATGTGCTTATCAGATAAATTATTTTCCTTTCCTACTTGAGCCTAGTGGGTTTTCAATCCTTTTGCTTCATTCAGTGTTTAGGTGATTTAGATATGTTGGGAAAAGGGGTGTCATAGCATCTTTCGAATGAGAAGTAGTCACCCTTGGATCTGTAATGCTCAATGTATTTTTTCGAAACGTAAATATGTGATTTACATCAATGATTCATAAAGCTTTTGTTTGTAGAAAGAGTTTTTCAACTCTCAGAGATATCAAGTTACGGAGTAGTGGCGGTAATCATGTAGCATCCAGAAAAGTTGGTCTCAAAGGTGCAACCCCGACACAAGCAAAAAGAGAAAATAAAAGGTGAAGTGCTCCTGATGGAAAAGAAGTTGTTTAAGTGCAAAAAGGATAAAAGGTGAAGCCATCATAATACTTTTCTAAAATAAAGGAAACAAGAATTGGGCAAGGTAACGGATGCAATGAAGGCTTACAAAGGAAAAGCCATTATATAGAAGAAGGCATAGAATCTGTTGACCTTTGTCGTCTTCCCAATTTTTGTATATTGTAGCCATTTTGGGCATATTGTCAGCCTGGTCAATTTTTGTAACCGACCAAGTTTATTATTAGAATGTTCCTCCTAGAATATTGTAAAGAGGCAATCATTATTGTAACTGGTCATTTTTGAGAAGACCTATAAATGTAAATTTTAGTAAAGTGAATAGATCGACAAAAATTACTTTGGGAAAACCCCTATAGCTGGGACTACTGTGTGTGACTTTGAGTTTGAAGTGATTTTTGTTGTTCATCTTAGTTAGCTATGTGATGTTTTGAATGAGGATGCTAATACTGAAAATTGAATGAATATTAATGAATCAGGTTTTTTTATTTTCATTCAGTGGATTGTATGTTTACTGTCTTCAGCATAAGCACTCAGATTTATTTTCATTGCACATCTTAGTTCAATATATTAATTCTTGCATAAGGGATTGGGAAGAGGGTTAATAGAGAATGAGATCAAGATAATCTGGGTATTATCGAAGTTTCACAATCTTAGTAATCTGGGAATTGCATTGTTACACCTTCTTTCCTCATCTCTGCTAGTAGATGGTATTTTTCATTCATCTCGAATTGCATAGCAATTTGCATTTCAATTTTCATGTCATTGAGTAGGTCCCTATTCATTACCTGAGTTGTTTGAAGCTTTAAGCAACTTGTTTAAACCTCTTCTACTCTCCGGTTAAGAGCATACCCCTAAAAACCAAAAGACAAAATTCATTGCATATCTTTCACATAAGGGATATTGTACCTTTCAATTCAGGGGTCATTGATAGATTCCTACCATTGACCTAGTCTGTGGTTACTTTTTGTTCTACATAAGCCAGCTTTGGGTATTTTCAAGAGTCATTATATAAATCAAATTTAAAGTAGACAAAATGTAAACCAACAACGCGTTTGACTCATTTTGACAATTGGATTTTTTTTTTGTGTTTTCAGAAAATGATCAAAGAACAAGCACAACAGACACTATGTTTTTGAAAAAATGAAGACTGACAATGTGTATGTTCTACAACTTTTTCAAGTTGCAAGGTTATCACAAGGTCTCAACAATGAATAGTCAGATTAATCTAGGTCAATGGCTTCAGAATACAATGTTATAGGCCCAATGCTTGAATGTCTGTTAGCTCACACAGCAATTGTCACACTACTAGGTCACAAAGGTCCATGACATAGGTGCCTGTGTTTTTTCCATTTTTAGGTATTATTGTCGTGGATTGAAGATCTCTTTCACTACACAAATATCATGGGATACATATGTTGGGAATCTTGGGTAGAAATTTTACAACCCCTTGCACTATAATAAGGTATCTATTCGGAGGTAAATCAGGTTGGCCTCTAATTAACAAGGTTGTAGTAAGGGTCTATGACATCTATCCAATCAGTTTGTATGTGTGTGACTCACTTAAGAGCCTAGTTGAGCACGCTGGCTCCTTAGGGATATTCACCCGATCTAGACTATCATCAACACACCTCGCCCAAGCTTGGCTAGATAAGACAAAACTTTGGTTTGCACCTTGTTTATATACTAATTAGAAGGATTACCAGTTTAAGGTCATTCTCTGAGGAAGAAGCACATTCCCTGGATAGACCTTTCTAAAAAGTATAAAGGTGTTTAATCTAACATTTTGTGCAAGTGCACCCAAAACTCAAGACACAAGGTAAATCGATTAAGCTCCAAAAGTTTGAAATGTGAACTAAGCTACACCACCATACAAGCACAAGTGTTTAGTTTTAATCCCAAAAGTAGGTGTTGATTGCTTGTTCAATTTTAGTGCACCAAATAGAGAGATTCTTTTCCTTGTTCAATTTCAGTCCCCATGTCAATTTTAAGCCAAAATATGAAATGTGAGATGTGAGATGTGTGACAAACACTGTTCTTTTTAAGCCCAAATTGACAAGTGAATGATTTTTAAGTTGTATTGTTATCATGCCTCTTCAATTTGTACCTGTCAAAGAAAGTGTTTAGTATCTTCAGAAATGAAAGCTTTCAATTCAAAATAGTTGAATAGCTGAAAACTCCCAGATTATTGAGATTGATGAAATTAATGGTGAATTTATACTTACCTGTGAATCTCTTAACTGAATCAATGTACCTCATGTATACTTTGCTTTGATCTTCGGCTGCGATTGCGAGAATTGGCTTTTTTTGTGATCGATAGTTGAGGGTTCTCCTTCTTGTAGCTCTTAATGTTCTAGCACCTGGTATGCATCTGATTACCTTTTTTGTCATTCACTATTAGTCATCCCTGCATAGAAACCAAGAAAACATACATAAAAGTAGCTTTTGTGTCGATTGTGGTACTTTTTGTTCAATTGCGGCAATATCTGGTCAATTGCGGGAGACTGTTGGAAATTGCGGCAAGATGTGTTCGATTATGACAAGGATCAGGAAATTGCGGTAAAATACAGGCAATTGCAACAAAAATTAAGTAACTACGGTCAAATACAATCAATTGCGGCACAAAACACCTGAAGATAGAAAGACAAAAAATGACAAAATAACAGTGTGAAAGCCTATAATCAATTGCGGTATTAAACTAGTCAATTACGACACTTTTTTGTCAATTATAGTAGAATAGCAGTGATTGTGAAATAACATAGATATCGAGAAAAAGATGGATTTTTAGATTTGCAACTATATGGTCATGGCTGATTGATTTTGTCTGTCGTCTACAAGAGATATTTGGGCTGTTTGTTTCACGTCGGGTTCACCAAAATATACGCCTCCTCAATCATGATCCATGGTTCCCAAGCTTTCCAAAGGAAAGGGTTAGTAGCAATGATTTTAAAAATGATATAAATCAAGTACACAAGAACTACTAAAATGAATAACCTAAAACGTAACCAATAAAATGTACAAGCAAAGAAAGGAAAACAAATGAATGCAAACCCCAAAGTGCTTGAAGATTCTATTGTCTCTCTCTACTCCTTCTGAAATGATGTTTTTGATGCTCAGTATTGGTGTGGGCAGTGTCTATGACTTGAGAATTGTGATCGCAAGATGGCTTGAATGCTAGAACCAAACTGACATAGTAATGACGCACGAGAGCTTGAAATCATGAATCCTTCAAATGGTTATGAAGGGTTTATTATATAGGAATTGGGGATGAAATTAATGGTTGAGATCAATCCCAGAGATAGGGAGATGAATGGTTGAGATCCAAGGGAACTGGAGAAGCCATCAGTAAACTCTACCTCTTCAATTGGTAAAGAGGAGATAGAGTTTGGTTGACTGAAGAGCTAATTGTGAGTTACCTTTTAGAACTGAAGAGGTGGGTGGAGTTAACCATGTGAACTGGAGAAATGGGTAGAGTAACCCATGTGATCTGATTGGAGTTATCTCTTTGAAAATTAATGAATATTTAATTCATTTATTTAATTAATGTTTTCAACATGTGAGATAATTGAATTCTTTTTTATTAAGAATTGCTTTATTGATGAAATTAAATTAATTTAATTAAAATTAATTTAATTGGAAGAATTTAATTAGTAAGTATAAATATTTGAATTTAAACTATAGGAAATTGGATTTAATTAATTAATTAATGGTAATTAATCAATTAAGGTTAATTAATTAGATAAAATTAATTTTGGGAATTTGATTAGATGATTTGGGAGATGAATTTAGAGGGAAATAGATGATTGATTAATGATTAAAAAACCATTAATTAATAGATCAAAATTAGTGTTCTTAATGTAAATTCGCAAGCCTATCCATTTTTTGAGTGTCTACAACGAGAAAACCTTGAAATTTTAAGACTCAAAAACAGTTAAACCATGCTAAAAAAAATATGGGAAGATTTTCCAATATGTTAAAAATTCACCCCTCCTCTTTCATGTCGAATGGCATACAAACTAGGGAGTCACAATCTCTACTAAATGTTAGCACATTAGATAAAAAGTGCAACATACATTTTTTTAACCTTTGATTCCACCTGGTTTATTTTACATACCCTACACTTGTCTAACTGTTAGATCTAGCAAGTTATCCTATCAACATTTGGTAGGGACTCCTACTGCACCACAACCCGACAAAGTTTATATTCCTAGCATATCAATCTTAGCCTCTTGAAATGTGTAAACGTCAATAAAAAGAGGTAATTGTAACCAGTTATAAATAAAAAAGATGAGCTTTATGTTTGTTTTCTTTACCTCTACTTGCCTTCATTCCTCTGAATGCAATGGCCATGAGAGATGCCCTGCTACACAGTAGAATCTAAACCTATGGAAAACTTCTATACCGGCCATTGACACATCATATTTGTCCAATCCATATTTCAATCTCTCCCAACTTTGTGACTTCAATTCCTTTTGTGTAGCCCTCTTTTCACTCTTGCAGGCCTCCTGGGATTCTACCTACTCTTTCAACAGGTTTATTTATTTCCCAAGAGCATCCAACTACTCCTTCATTTCCTCCATTTCTTATTTTATTTCTTTCTTGAGGGCATCCATTTCCATTAATAATGATCTCTCTAACTTGTACTTTTTTTCTTTCACAACTTTGATTAAGTCATCTTGTACTACCATGACTCTTCTATTTTCAGAACAACCACCACCTTTAGTGACATCACTTACTAATACCATTTGGGAATCGATACCTTCCTTCAAATTCTTTTGCTCTATATTTTTGTTTTCAAGAACCTCAATATTTTTAGAATTTGTAGTATCTTTCTCCTTGACATCATCTTCTGATTTCTCTGTTGGTGGGTCTTTATTTGTATCTCTTCCCTGAGAAGTCATTACTAGCTTTTCACCCTGGTTGCTTGTTGTATCCCATCTCTCTTTCTTTATGTAGTGCTCAAAGATTTCTCATATTGATGGTCCCTCAGGCCCTGGTTCTAATCTTGTTCTTGAGTTTGATTCTTGTTCTGGTTTATAGGTTTTAAGAAGATCAATTTCATTCCATCTCTACAAAAAATACAAGCAAGTTCATAATCTTCATTGGAATCATATCTATATCTATATATATTCTATTTTAACTTATGCATACCTTTAAAAGAATATTAATGTTGTCCTCAAATTCCCAACAGATGAATATCCAAGTAACCAACTAGAATTTCTATCCATCCAAAAGGTTGGTTTCATTCTTGATAATGAAGATGTTCCAAACCATTTGATGGTAGGTAAGCAAACGCTTCCACTACCAAGGCAATTTTCAAAAATTTGTAGCCATTTTTTGGAAGTGGCAAAATGTCTCTCGTTCTCCTTGTCTGTATCTTATGAACAACAGCTCCCTTATAGGGATTACCAGATTTGATTCACTGGTATGTTTGTCACCTACATTAGTACATGCCTTTATTAGTAATAAAAAGTAATGTAAATTGCCAAGATTGATATTATAATTGTAGAGATGATTTGATATTAGAATATTGTAAAAATGAATGGACATGCATGTTCCATTTGCACCCTGAATTCCTTCAACTAGCTTTGTTTGTAGTGAAGTGTCTTCTATTTTTGCTAAGCTACTACCTTCTCCTAATTAAAAAGTTGTGTCTATAACTTTCTATATCTACAACACTTGAAAATTACTACGCATACAAATCCTCCTTAAAATTGCAGAGACTACAATTATAACTCTAAAGTAAGTTTGATATCAGAATATTATAAAAAATGTAAGGATATACTTGTTGCATATGCGCCTTGAATATCTATGGAAATTCCTTCCACTAGTTGTACTTTTGGTACTGTGTCTATTGTTTCTGCTGAGTTATTGCCTTCTTTAGAAAGTATAAAGTAATGTATATCAGATGCTCTACTTAAAAAAATAAGAAATTACAAAGCAGATATATATCAATACTTTTTTTTCATCTCTTACTGGAGATAGGAGTCACTGAGTCAAGCATTTCTTCAAGAGCATCACCTACACCATAATCTTGATTTGAACTTTCTAATGGAGAAAATAGAGCATTGTATTCTTTATATATTTTTGGTACAACTATAGAATCACTTTTTGAATCATAATGGTCTTTCATACTTTGCTTTTGGAACACTCCCAAGTGTCGATGTAAAAAATTCTTATATTGGACTTCACTAGGGTCAAGGAGGTCTAATGATAGTTGTATTATCTTTTGTAAATATATTTTAAGGATTTATATCCATACCTTCTCATTATTTCCCATTGGATCAGGCCTTTATCCATTCCCAGAACTACGCTGATTTTGCATATAGCCAATACCAGATTAATTGCCAATAGAACCTATGTATCATAAACAATTATTTTAACACATTTTCAATGGCATAGGCAATTATTTGTATTTTCTCAAAATTAAATTAGTTCTAAATTCACCTGAAGAATGATATATTTCTGACATCGATCAAGATCGTCAACAAATACAATTGTTCTAAGATGAGCACTGGGTATCAAACCGGCTATGTTCTCTCTGTTGTATCTAGGTGAAGGAGAGGAAAAAGAAGAAAAAAATTTCATGCAAGGCAACCACAACCTTTAAAAGCATACAAATAACAATCCTATCCTAACATTAGAGCAATTGAGAAAGAGTATTAAAAATATATGGAAATAAACATAATAAAAACTCCCTCAAATGGACTCCAATGTCCTTTCTTGCTTCTCAAAATGATTTGATGTAGCTCCCATGATGATTTTTCACTTATCCATGAAATCAATTTGGCATGATAATGAGAAGATTCGAAAGATGTGGTTCTTACCAAAGAAAGACAAAATGAGCTCAATTTATAGAAGATGAGAGCTCAAATTGTAAAATTAGTAATTAAATGTGCAAAAGGGAAA
>MU224399.1:1559725-1668843 GCA_018584345.1 Thuja plicata
TTTGAATGTATTGCTTGCACAATGGATTTTGGAACCCATATGGATTTTGACTTTATTTTTTGCTCAATGGGCCTTTGTAGCCTTTTTGATAATTCTTTTTTATTTTGGATCAATTTTTTCTTCTTTTGTACATGTCGATTATACTGGACATGTTGATCCTTGATAGCATGTGGATTTATTGACTTGTGAATTTTATGTTTGGCATCCAAATTACTTTGAAAGGGAATGGAATTCATGGATGGATAGGAATTGTATGGAGGAATTTTGGATGGATGGAAGGTTCTCCACGGTGTATGCCTTTGTTGACTTGCATGTGGGAAAGGGTAAGGGGATTGCAAGCTAGTGGAGGGAGGAACATATGGACCTAAGATGGATGGAAGGGTTGAAGGGGGAGGTATACATCTGGACTTGGATTTTGAAGGGATACCAATGCCTTGAGATGTAGATTTATTGTTAAGACCATGGCCATTTGAATTTTCTTAGACACGTAAGGGTTTCAATATACCTTTTGCATGGAGCTCTAACCCTTTGAATTGATAATGCTTTCTTTGACCAGTAGGATACTTGCTACAAGACGCGAGTCCATTATTATGAGGTGTGAATGATATGGAAGGAATTATAGGACTATGAGGTGCACTAGACTCAATAGAACCAAGGGAACCTGTTTGAAGTGTAAGGGGTTCGTGAACAACTTCCATAGATGTGCTTGAATCACAAGGGGGATATGAAGGATTAGGATCTAGAGGAATAATGGGATATTTTGAGGGATCCAAAGGGATGATGGCATCTTGAGGAGAAAATGAAAGTGAAGGGACACCTTGATCTTGGCTTGGAAAGGGATCTTGGGAAGATATGGAAGGGAGATCATGATCTTGCTTAGGAAGAGGACGTTCAATGGAATTTGGAAGAACATCTTGGTTTGGGAATGGAAGGAGATCATCTTGAATGGGATCATCATGAGGCTCAAGGGGAACGGGGTCTTGGTCAACAATAGGATAGAATTGGTCATTGAAGGGGTCTTGATCTTGATATATTTTTAGACATGTTTCTGCATTCTTTTTATCATCCTCTTGACATGGGATATGATTTTGGACATGTTAGGGGGATTCTTGAAAGGGGTCAATGTTTGGATACAAGAGAGATGGACTTTGGATGAGACTCTCATGAATAGGCTTGATTGAAATTGGAGGGCATGGTAGAATTGGTTCAAAGAAACTTGGGCTATGCATAGGACTAGCTTGGATTTATTTCATGGATAGCCATTGGAAGGTGTTATGCCCTGCATCCCCGTCCCTACATTTTGTGTGCAAAATGTTGGGTCCCCCTTTTTTCTTTTTGTTTATTTTTGCTTGCGGCTTTGCCTTTGCCTTTTTCTCCCTTCTATTTTCTTTCTCCGGGGTTTTCTTCCCCGGTGTGGTGTTTTGTTTGTCTGGTTTTTGCCTCCGGGACTTCGGTCCCGGAGGTTGTCCTTCATTGGGAACTGGATTCTGGACTCTAGGATTCTTTGCCATGATGTTCTTAGGGACATCATCACGGCGAATCCCTGGGCCTGGAGTCCAGAGGTTTGCTTGTCCGGAGATTGCTGGAAGGTTGAGGATTACCTTTTTATCGTGTGTATAAATAGAACTTATCTGTCACTTTCACATTTACCGCGATTAAAACTTTCGAGCACTCAGAGCGATTAACAGAGCATTTGTAGAGAATTAGTAATAGTCAACGCTTAACATTTCCAGTCACTTTCAGGAAATTGCGAGTGCTTCATGGTGGCGATTGTGACCATTTGATGACTGAAGCTATTGCAGAGCTCCCGCAATAACTCCTCCCTTTCCTCCACCTTCTGCATTCTCAGGTTGGTCTTTCCGTTCTCACCTCTCTGGTTACCTTCTGTTTTGTTTGGTTTCTTTTGTCTCGTTTGCTTTGTCGTCTATTTCGTCTGGTTTTTTGTTTACTGGTTCTGCCGCCTGTTGGTGGGTCAGCTTTGCCAGAGGGTTGTTTTCCCTCTATGCAGGCATCTTTCAGTTTGTAGATAGCCATTTTTGTCTCTGCCTTGTCTGGTTTTCCCACGGACGTCATTCCACGTTGTATATTTGTGAATATGTGTGTATGTCTATGTATATTCTTTATATATCCCTCTATGTCCTTATATATATCCCTTTGGCCTCCATGTATATCCTTCCAGGTGGCTTGACAGAGGTGGTTGAGTCACCTATATTGCTGGTTTTCACCCATGAACTCGCTTTGGGGCAGAAAACCACCTGTTTGAAACTCGGCTCTCGGCCGATTTCAAATAGGCAGTTTTCTCTCTCCTCCATAAAACCAGTCAGAACCTCATTTATGTCCCATGCGCACAATCAATTCCAGCCAAGTGGCCTTCGCTTTTCACGCATTTGGATAGTTGGCTCCACCGTCATCGCCATAACTTCCATTTAATACCTACGCACGTGGTGCCCATGTGGGCTCGATGACTTGCCTTTTTACACGTCCTCACCAACGGTCACTTCTCCGGGCTTCGGGTCTCCTACCATCATCCATCCTGTGTCTTTACCAAGTGTGATAAAATCCCTGGACCTGGATGTTTAATAAAAATCTTAAGTTTATGTGATGCTTTTGCTTTTCGATTATTTTTGAATGAAACTAACATTTCAGGAAAAGTGAGCATCGTGGTGGTAAGATCTCCGGACCCTGAAATATTTATTTTGATTAATGCATTCTGACAGTTTCTTTGTCGTGCAGGTTCCCAGAGTTCATTTCTCAAACATGTCTGAAGAATCCTCATCCTCTCCACCTGGAAGTCCAAAGCTACCTTCCGCAGCAGAAACTTGGGCAGCAGTAAAATTCAAAATGGAGAAGGCCTTGGAGAAGATGCCCCTAACAATGAAATTTGTGCAGGACAACGTTATCATGGGCTCAAAGATTGAGTCCAAGGTCAAACTTATCGCCGACACCAGCGTCGGAACATGGTCGGAGATGTAGGCCTTGGTGAAAATAATGCACATCCAGCGACAGGCTGGAGATCAGCTGGTGATCAACGTCGGGAACTCCAGAATCCTCCGGGCGGCTTGTTTCCCATGCTTCGTGCAATCTCCGGAGCTTATCTTGACATTGGCCACCAAATACAATTCTTCTATTTGGGTCGTTATGCTCACAGCCGCGGAACCAACGGGATACCCCACTCCTCTGGTATCCCTCGACCCAGTCACATTCCAGGAAAGCCTGGGAATCCCACAATTTGACAAGGCCTTGATGGTTACAAGGACTGATGCCTTGGCCCAGTTCACATAGCTGGAGGATGTTTCCCGGGTGTACATGAACACCCATTGGCTCAAGACCCAAAAGAGGAACCCTAAGAGAATGAAGATAGAAATTCCCCACTCTGAGTTTAAAGAGAGCATTCAAATGGGGATGATAGCATTGGCCTGGGTCTTTGGGCAGCCCTCCACCTAAGATTTTTCTTGATGGATGTACTACTTCCTCCTCGGCATCTCCAACAAGGGAGGATACTTCGACTGGGTGACGATAATCTCCAACCACGTCGAGTCCCAGTTCCAGCAGCTAAACAGGAAGAAGAAATTCTACATGCCTTCCTATGTTTTCTGGGCCCTAGCGTAGCAGAGGCCCCACGCCCACGGCCTACTCACAGATGGTGTGCTCGGGATTGGTTCAGGAGAAAAAGCACCATGGGACCATTTCCCACAAATTCAATGGGAGGCTAGCTTCCCCAATTTTTGCCGGGTAAATGACGCATTCGTTTACTATCATCTGCTTACACCCACCCGGGACGCTAGATACCGCCTGTCTTCTGAGGCAATGAATTTGGTCCATAGTTATGGACATTATTATATTCAATTCCAATAGCACACCTACATTAGGGTCACCGACTTCTCCGAGAAACCCTAATTGTTGCCCAAACACTGTAGGGACAAGATCGTGCTCTTGGAGTACTATAGGAAAATGATGGAGGTGCATGCCCTCTTTTCCCTCAAAAAGATCCCCAACATCCCATTCCCAATCACCTGTGGGAACTACACATGCAGTCTGGCCGCCGCAAAGGAGGCGAACAATGAGTTAAAAAGTTACAACCTACAGGAATTTTATTTAGCATGGAAAAAATTTGATCCGCATGGCAGGTTTGCAACGGCACTACCCTGGGCTTCTGAGCCCCATCATATCCACATGGAGGATTTCTGGGTAGACTGCCAAGATGATGTGGAGGTGTGAAGTAGGCACTACATCAGAATGACGACTGGTATGATGCAGAATTTGAAGTACTAGAGGTTCCCGGTAGACTTCTTAGACGCCGCTCCCACTGTCGATCCCCAGTACAAGGCAAAGGGGATCGATACAAGGGCTCTCCCACCAGTGAACTGGGACGCTTGGGAAGGGCCCACAATTAAAGACGTCACTCAAGAGGTAGTTGAGTGAAGCCATGCCTATTTCAAGAAGGTGTGCGTCGGAAGTACCCGCTGAGCAGTCCAGCCGACGCCAAAATTAACTCCATAGCCGGTACCAAAGATGACTCCATGGGCCGGGACTTCTTTGCAGGGAGCAGATAAGGGAAAAGGAATAGACATGACCCCTCCTGTGCAAGAAGTCCCCATCACAAAGAAAATAAAACAATCAGTGGTAGCCTCCCAGCAGATGAGGGAGCAATTAATAATGTGGCTGGCCACTCCCTCGCTCATGGCCAGGCCACTTCATCCCTCCTCCTCCCCGTCATTGGCAGCCTTAATGGTAAGGGAAATAAGGTTGGATCCCTTGGAGATGGCAGTAATAAGCGATGTGGGGCCACCTCTGGTTACCCGGAGAAAGAAGAAGCCTAGCAAGAATCCTAAGGCAGAGCCAGATCCAGAAACATCCCGACCCCAGCAAGTAGAAATCCTCTCTTCCAGTTTCCCAGAGCCGGAGAAGGAAGCAGAGGCCCCATATTGTCCCCCTCTGCAAGAAGAATTTTATGATGTATTTGTGACCGACGAGTTTGGAAACTTGCAGGAGGACAATATGCAAACAGAAGTAGAGGTCCCGGGGGCAGAACAAGAGGCTGCAGAGCAAGAAGATATTGAACAAGAGCCTGCATAGGAACGAGAGAAGTAGGTAGAAGAGAAAGAGCTAGAGCTGGAGATTGCCTCTGGGGCTCAAGTGATGCAAGGTCCAGGAGTGGACCAACAAAAATAGGGTGAACAAATGGCATCCGCTGGGGGACCCAAACCTTCAGGAATAACCGTAACCCCAGCCGCCATGTTCCAAGGGCCACTCCCGGGGACAACCTTTGGGCACGTGATTACAACAGCCCAAACTCTAAATCTCGGCCCAACACCTCCCCTACTGCCAAAAGAGGTGCCAAAAAAAGAAGAGGCTCCAACAGTAGAAGAAGAGCAACAGGAAGAGCAACTTGAAGAAGAAATCCCCAAGGAAGCCTACCAAAGTCTAGACCAAGTAATAGATACAGAGGACAAGGCTGAGGAGATGGAGGTTGATGAAGAGAACATTTCTATAGAAGAAGTAAATGCGGGGAGAGGGATGGATGAGGTCCACGTTACTGAGGAACAACAGCCATAGAACACTGGGGAGGAATCAAGGGAACAAATTCTGGAAGGAAGGCCACCCCTGCCACCTCAATGGCTGATAAAGAGTAGGAAAAGAAAAGCTCACTCTGCTCCCGTGACTCCCCTCTCCCTGGCTGAAATGATGGCCCAAGTCCAAGCCCCGCTAAAGGCCAAGAAATCCCAGACAGTTCATACCCTTTGAACTGGGCCGGGCAGAGAAATAGTTTCCGTTGTGGCAACACCTCCCCCAGACGCTGATGAAGCAACCGCAGAGCCCGGAGACTATAATGTTGCGGAGGTATCACTAGGAAAAAGGGGAAATCAAGGTGAGGTAGACTTGCTAAAGGAGGCAGAAAGAGTAGTGGAAGCCCGTTATAAAAAAGAAGCCCAGAGGCTCAAAGAAGAAAAGGAAAAGAATGCAAACTTTATGGGGTTGCTCACTGAGCTGGCTCGGCCTATCAATGTCGCTCCTCTGGAGGCCTCCACCTCTGAAGATCTACCATAGAGTGACATAGACTCCCTATGAGTGATGAAGAAGAAAGCCCAGGCAGTGGATGAGTGGGTCACCCTACAGATAGGAAACGCCTAGCATTTCTTGGTGTCTACCCTCCCAGATTTATACATGGCCCGGTAGGTCATTCATCAGGTGGAAACTCTTATTGACCAGTGGGAGGGTGATGCTGAGAATTACCAGGCATGGAAGGTGGAGCTTGGAGAACTCCTTACCCTAGGAGAAGATATGTTTCTAAATCTAGAATTCTGGGGGATGAATCATTTGATTTTTTCAGAACCCAGCACTCCAGACTTGACCTCACATTGGAGGTGATCAAGCAACTGGTAGGGTCTCTGCAAGATAAGGTAAATACTGTGAAATATTCTTTAAATTTGTACAAGTCCTTTGTAATAAAGACTTCCGGGGCTGATCCCCTTAGCACAGATACATGTACCCACAAAGATTTAGTTTTGGGAGTTTTGATGAAATAATGAAGTCCCAGTATCAATCTCTGGAGGGGATAGATGGGGCCCAGATGGCAAAGTTAACTCACATGATACTTAGTGGTCATGACATGGAAAGAATGGCCACGAGTTTAAAGAGAATGTTCCAGGCCTGGGAGAACAAATTGAAGTGGCCAAGTACCGAAGGGCCAGCATAAAAGATGTAGATGAGGATGGCATTTCCTGCCTCCTCCAGGATTTCAACGATAATAAGCAACCTTGAGATTTCTCCGGAGGCCAAGGAAACTCGGGCATTGGGTATTCTTTATTCTTTTTGGGACATAAGTTCCCGGATCCCGGAGTCCCGGATCCAAAATTTTGTATTCTTCCAAAGTGATCCGTGTCCCGATCCCCGAGGCCGACCGGTCACTTTCAGAAGTGGTTAATAAAGGCTATCAGAGGGTAGTTGGCTACATCAAGGGGGCGTCGAATCAACAGTTGGTTTTCTGACAAGATGGTCTTCTCGAGGCACCGCTCAAAAGTACACCTGGAACATTGGAGACAGGGCACCACGTTTCCCATTTATGAGTCATGTAGCCTCGATCCCCGGGGGACCTACTTTCTTCTTTCTCTGACCTGGCTCTCTTCTTGAGGCCGATTCTTTCGTTGTATATTCTTGTCTCACTCTTCTGACATGGCAGACCTATTCCATCTCAAGGTCTTTTCTAGGGTGGTGTAGGTAGTACCAGCCCCCAGATATTGTATTTTATTGAAACATGATGTAAAATAGGGTTAGGGTTAGAGAAAAGTTGTATAAATAGCCAGACCGACCCATTTCCAAGGGTCGGCAAAATTGATGATTTTGTTGTCCATAGTAATAGAAAAGTGATTCCTCATTTTATGTTGCAGAGTTCAATGCTCCATTGTTCTGTTTCAATAGTTAGATGCTCCCCTGGAGCCACCATTGTATCACGCACCAGTGCTTGCTGGAAGAGATGTTAATGAAGAAGGAAGAATTCTTTTCAATGATGTTGTTGGCATTCTTGCTTCTGAGTTAATGGTATTTCATGCTTTATGTTCTTTATGTCTTCTACTCTGATATGTTAAAATATATTAACGACCTCTTTTCCCTCGCTACTGATGAAATTCTAACTGATGGTTGTGTATTTCTTCAGTATTTAGTGTAGTATGTCAGAGTATTATTGATGTTCTAAATGTTTAAACATGACTATAGTTAGATGAAGTGCTTCTAACCCTGTAGGATCTTTTTCGATTTATTTTCTAAGCATAGAATGTTCGAGGAAACCTTACTTTATTGAATCTCTGGAGGTAATGAGTTGAAGAAACTAGCTGTCCCCCTCAAAAATAGTCACTTCTCCCAACCGAGCCCTGCACCATTGTGACCCAACACCCAGGTGCTTGAAGGCCCGGGGAATATAGTTTCCCCAGACAACCTTTGCAGGCAGAGTTGGCCAATATCCCCGAAACTCAGTGACAACTTATGACTGTTGGCGGACCCGGTTAGTAAAACCCCATCAACAAAAACTGGCGCTAGAAGGAGGGCATGAGCTCATCCCCCTCCCAAGGTTCTGATTTTACACCTCCTGAGGGTTCCCCGAGTTATAGTTTTAAGAGGCAAGCCTTCAGCGGGATTGGGTCTTTCTCCTCAGTGAAATTTGAAAGAGTTCTTAGGTCTGCCCCGAACCTCGGAAGGTTTGTCGAACTCGAGTCTCCTGTTCGAAAGAAATGGACCTCAAAAATCATACCAGCCACTATTTTCTAGCGGTCTAGCATACCTCAGAATATCCAAACTTCCCAGGCAATTCCGGGGACTCATACCCAAACTACCCAACATATAGTTCCCCCAATGGTCGCATATTTCAGAAACACCGGGTCCCTAATGGGAACTTTTCTAGGCGCGATCAACAACCTACCCTCTCATTTGGAGAAGATCTGCCCATGATATGAGCACTTAGGCTCACAAACCATAGAAGAGCATTTACAGGCATACAAGGATGCCATGAACCGACACCGGATCCAGCATGAAGATGTTGTGACTCGTATGTTTCCCTTATCTTTAGGGCAAGGTGAATTGAACTAGTACCTTAACCTTCCTACCAACTCCATAAATAGTTGGCAGGACATGGAGGACGCCTTCCTGGCTGCCTTTCGCGTGCATGTGGACCCAGCCTGGTCCCATAGCTATTTCATCTCCATCAGAAAGGAACCCAATGAACCTCTTGCAGCATTCAACCATAGGTTCCAGCGTGCCCTTAAGCGATGCACGGGCCCTTTTATTCCATCCTCGAAAGTAACCATACAGACCTATCTTAACACGATGGACCCTTTCGTTGCCACTCTCCTTTGGAGAACAACCACCGCGGGCAACCGGGACACCTTGGCAAAAGTTTACAACCTAGCCTTAGAACTGTCCCATGGTCTCAACAAATCCTCGGGCAGGATTGGGCAGAGAAAAACCTTCAACATGATCCCTGGCAGAATTGCATATGTCGGGGGATACAACCCCAATCTGGCAATGGGTTCCCCCTCGATGGCGATGAATCCTCCACCACCCTTGATAGACCAGCAGGTCCAATATGTTTACTCGACTCAGACCCAAACGGTGCCAGGTTTGGAAGTTTTCCCTTGGAATTAGCTGTAGCAGGCACAACAATCTCAGACACAACCGTCTGGAGTTCCCTTCTTTCAGTCATCCGTGACTGGAGGATTGTCGTCCTTGACTCTGGCTAATACTGCTGCCTTCCTGGGAAGCCAAAAACAACAACAACTGTCACACTATGACGCCAACACTCAGTTGACCGCCAAGGTTGAATCCCTCTAGCGAATGTTGTCCACCTTGACTATGGACATGGGCCAACTGAAGGCGGGGTCCTACGCATCCCAGAACTCAAATTCCCAAAGGGGAAACATTTTCTCCAGCCAACGAAGCAACAATGCCGGGGGAAGAAACTTCAACAACAGGTCTAGGCCCAATCAACAGTAATGGAACAATAACATGAACACCAGAGGCCCACCTCCGAACCAAAACACCAACCAAAATGGTGTTGGACCATCACATTTCACACCAGTTGCAGACTTTCAGCCCATGACTAATTGGTGTAGATTGCACGACATAGGTTCGCACAACAAGGTGAATTGTGCCACCTTGGAGAAGGTCATCATGATCTCCCAGCTGGACAGGCAGCAGTTGCATGACACCACCCCTCCAGAACCCCCTGTCCAAGAGCCAACACATAGTGCCTTCACCTGTGACACCATATTCTTCAGAACTTCTGAGGAGGATGAAGAAGAATCCGAACTACAGGGATTCTTTGATGAATCTATCCCGCCCTTCGAGGCCAACGCCTTTACCAACCTGCAGACTTCATATAATACCCAGATTCAGGTTGGTAAAGGACCAGCTTACACGCCCACACCTCCTATCAAAGACACTCCCCCTCCCTGGAATAATACGACTGACTGACCCGCTCCTCCAAAAGGTCCTAGCTCTAACCAAGCAAAAGATCTAGCCAAGGAAAATCACCAATTCTCGAGAGGAAGATTCAATATTACGAAGGCATTAGAACATACCACCACCTCCATGACCTTGATGGAGGTTTTGCTAAACTGTCCTGAGCAGAAGAAGTCTCTTCTGAAGATCTTAGGAAACCTGAAAGCTGTCAGCCGCCTGCCCAAGACTATCTCATTCAAAGATGCTAACGCGACCGTCTTCCGGGGGAACAATAAGGATCCTCCCTTCCTACTAGGCCTGAATATCCATGGAAAAAATATACACAACTGCTTAGTAGACTCCAGACCTTCGGGTAGCATCATGCCCTTGTCCATTTATTAGAAGCTCAGATTCCATCCCACCCCATCTAATGGTGCAGTGATCTATCTAGACAAGACTGCTGTAAAAATGGTGGGGGAATTGAAGAACGTCTAGATATAGCTTATCTAGGACCCCAAGATAGCCAGCATCATTGACATCCAAGTGGTGGACATCCTAGAGACTTATGAGATGTTATCAAGTAGGAATTGGTCTAAGTCCTTGAAGGGATACTTTTTGACCAACTTCACCCATTTATGGCTTCCATGGGAACTAGAATCAAATAAGATCCAGGTCGAAAGCAAACCCTGGATGAAATAGGCCCTTACCGAGGTTGGAAGGGTCAATGAGGTCCTTTTCTCTAAGACTTTCTTGGGGGTGTACCGACCCTTTGAAATCTTAACATTTGATTTCATCCCCAGAGAGGACCTTGTCATGCTGTAGAGAGCCCAAGACCTAGAAGAAAAGATGAGAGTTGAGATTGACTCTCAAGGTACCACCGCAACCCTCGCCACACTCCTATCCGGAACTTGGTGCCAAGTGCACTACCAAAAACATTCAGAACTTGAGTGTGGGCATGTCTTTTGATCGCTAACCGGCACCTTGATACCCTCTGGAATAAGCAACATGTAACTGATTCCCCGGGGCCCAGCGTTCCTACGGGATGCACTCCTTTGGTGCCATCTCCCTGGGAATCCCAAATCCAAAAACCTTCAGAGGTAAATTCTACCCCCACGCCAATAGTTTGGGAGGGAACCCCTAAGACTCCCAGCAATAATCCAAAGAATACCCCGTCCATTCCAGATAATGTCACCCACTTTCAGGTTTTTGAGGGTGATCAACATATCTTGGCCTTCATGGTGAATGTTGATGTCTTTGAGAACCAGATAGTGGAAGAATGAGACCATGACGATACTGGGTAGGGTGATGAAGACGATGGGATCATGGACTTACCTACTAACACCATACCAAAGGGGATGGTTGCACTAGAATGAATCTTCGACTCGGACCCTCGGGCCCGTGAGAAGGTGTAATCCTCCTTTGAGGGAGGAAAGTTTGAAAAGTTTAACATCAGCCAGCCTAGTGAGGAAAATATTATTCACATTGGTACCTCCTGCTCCCCTGAGGAAAAGGAGAAGATTCTCGCGGTTCTCTGAGAATACATCAACGTAATTGCCTGGGGTTATGAAGACTTGAAAACATATGACACATCCATCATGACCCATACTATTCCCCTAAAACCTGAAGCCAAGCCCTTTCGGTAAAAGCAAAGACTGGTCAACCCCCTGATTGAGCCTCTGATTCATTAAGAGGTAGAAAAACTATTGTCAGCCTGGATAATCTTCCCAATCTGGCACACTATGTGGGTTGCCAACCTGGTCCCTGTGAGGAAGAAGAACGGTGAGATCCACCTTTGCGTGGATTTTTGAAACTTAAATAAGGCCTCCAAGAAGGATAATCACCCTCTTCCTTTGTTGGATGAGGTGTTGTAGATAGTGAATGGATCCTAGATGATTTCCTTCTTGGATGGGTACTCGAGATATAACCAGGTCATGGTTAAGTACGAAGACAGGGAGAAAATAGCATTTACCACCCAGTGGGGGACGTTTGCATACAGGAGAATGCCCTTTGGTCTGATCAATGCAGGGGCTACATTTCAAAATGCCATGGACATTGCATTCGAGGGCCTTGTGAATCGATGCATAATCATCTACATGGATGATTTAACCATCTTTTCTTGGGACAGGCGTGACCATCCTGCCCATCTCACCTAGATCTGTGAGAGATGTCGCTGGTATGGAATATCCCTCAACCCCAAGAAGTGCATATTCGGGGTCACCGAGGGGAAGTTTCTCAGGCATATCATCTCCAAGAAGGGTATATCCATAGACCCTGATAGAGTCAAAGCATTGCTAAATTTACAAATTCCTGGCAGCAAGAAAGAGATGTGATCCTTCTTTGGAAAGATCAACTTTGTACGGCGGTTCATCATGGGATTCGCAGAAATAGTCAAACCGCTCAACGAGATGATGAAGAAGGATACCAAAATTGAATGGAGTCCTGAAGCAAAGCAGGTGTTTGCCCAAATCAAACAGACAATAATGGAAGCACCTGTCCTGGCTAGTCCGGACTATTCCCTTCCATTTTACATTTACTCTTTTGCTTCACCGCATTCTGCCGCAGCAGTGTTGACCCAAAAGGTTGAAGGGGAAGAGAGACCAATAGCTTTCATGAGCTCCCCTTTCAAGAATGCCAAATTCTGATATTCATCATTGGAAAAGCAGGCCTTTTCTCTAGTTCACGCCGTGAAGAAATTCTGGCATTATATTCTCCAGAGAAAAGTACATGCTATCATTCTGGACTAGGCCGTCAAATCTCTGCTTATGCAGAGTGAATTGGGTGAGAGATGAGGGAAATGGATGGCCATCCTCTAGGAGTATGACTTAGAAATGCAGCCCATGAAGATAGTCCGGGGGCAGGGACTAAGTCGAGCGATGGCAGAAGAGACTCCCCACATAGAATGTCAAACTTACACAGTGGAGTACATTACTCAAGACCCGTGGTATACTGATTTGGTATATTTGTTGCTAAATAATAAATGCCCAGAGGGATTACCTACCCACAAATGTCATGCCCTGCGGATGAAAAGTGCTCACTTCATGATCAAAAACTTTGCGCTCTACCGTAGAAACTATGAGGGGGTGTACCTCTAGTGCATCGACAGAGACCAAGCTGTGAGAGTGATTAATAAATTTCACGGGTAGTTTAGAATCGGGCATGGCTCAGCTGATGCCACTGCCCATCAAATCCTTTGCGCCAAATATTATTGGCCCTGTATATTCAAGGACGTTTACACTCATGTAAGGAAATGTCATACTTGCCAAACCGCAGCGCATCGTGAGCATAATCCAGCTATGCCTTTACAACCAGTCTACGAGGCTAGACCCTTCACCCAGTGGGCGTTTGACTTCATCGAGAAAATCAACCCCAACTCATCTGCCAATCACCAATACATTCCGACTGCTACTAATTACTGCACTCGGTGGTCTGAAGCTATACCTTGCAAAAACAACATGGCAGACGTAGTTATCAAGTTCTTGGAAGAAAACATTGTCACACGGTTTGGAATGCCCTTCGCTTTGGTATACGAAAACGGTCTGGAATTTTCTTTGGTGCAGTTACTCGAATGGACCTACAATCAAAAGATCACTTTGAATTTCTCCAGCAACTATTATCCCCAGGGAAACGGCGTTGCTGAATCAACAAACAAAAATCTACTTGTAGTGATCAAACACCTGCTCGAACAGAATCCCTGGGATTGGCATAAAAAGTTAAAGTTCGCCCTTTGGGTAGATCGCATTCGTGTCAAGGCCGCCCTGGGAACATCCCCATTCCATCTGGTTTATGGTTAGAACCCTGTATTCCTAGTTAACTTATAGATCCCAGTTTTACAGTTTATGCAGGAATTTAGCAACAGAGACAACATCGTGGAGGTTCGGCTCTTAAATATGGTGCGAATGGAAGAATAGCGAGACGCGGCCCTTGAACATTTCGCATGTCATCAAGCAGTGGTAAAATGATGGTTTGACAGAAGAGCCCAATACAAGGCTTTTCAGATCTCAGATCTGGTCCTGTTGTGGGACAAGGCTCGGGAGAAGAAAGGAAAGCATACCAAGTTCCAATGGCTCTGGCTCGGACCATATCTCATCTCGAAAATCTGCGGGGCAAATATTTACCACCTTAACACTCTGACTGGGGAACCTGTCGCATTTCCCATTAATGGATAGTTTCTCAAACACTACTTTGAGTAGGGTAAGTTTTTCCAAAGTTGTATTATATGTAGAGCCTTCCGCTTGTAAATATTTCTTTCGGGTGCCTCATGGTGAGGTACCCTGTCTTGTAAATAGCCTTGTCGACTGTCCTCCAGGGCAGTCCCCTTTTTTTGTTTTTGTTTTCTCTTTTGGTTTTCTTTCCGGGTCCTGACATTTTGTTCTGTCTTGCAGGAATTGGAATGCTTCGCATAAATCTGGTTTCTGGTACGATGTCTGTAGCATGGTGAACTTTAGAATCTATCTTTAGCACGATGGATTCGGCCTGGTCTCCAAGGTTGTTTCACAGGTTATGGCACATTTTGAGCAATCTCCATCGGGTGTTGTCTCTGGGAGTCTGGCAATCAGTGAACACAAGTAATATAAGGAACAAGTAATCAGACACGCCGAGAGTAGATTGGTTGTACTAATTGGTTGACCTAGGTCTGAAACTTTAGAGAATTCTTTCTGGGTCTGGAGCTTTATCCCCTCTTCAAACATCTAAGTGTAGGTGGACAGGTGAAAGAATTACCACCGTTAAAATTAGCTAAGCTTAAGCTTAATGGTGAAAGAAGTACTGCCTTCCCCACCTAGAAACAAACAAAATAACAAAAGAGGAAAAGCGGGATGAAACTCCGGTCTCCGGGGGAAGCGAGCAAATTGATGACTGGTTTGATGTAATTAGTGCCTCTTCTCTACTCCTCCAAGAGGTCATCAGCTTGATTTCTTTCCAAAGCACACACGACACCACTGATGAAGGACTATGGACTAATTCCCATGTGGTTAGATTCTCTCAGATATCTTGCTCTTTGCCTGCCAGACACTTCGGGGAGCGGCTTATTCCAGTTTTGCTAACCAGAGATTCTATAAGTTCTCAAATGCACTAAGGCATTTGTCCCAGGTAGTTGCCATTTGTTATGCCCTGCATCCCTATCCCTACATTTTGTGTGCAAAATGTTGGGTCCCCCTTTTTCTTTTTGTTTATTTTTGCTTGCGGCTTTGCCTTTGCCTTTTTCTCCCTTCTGTTTTATTTCTCTAGGGTTTTCTTCCCCGATGTGGTGTTTTGTTTATTTGGTTTTCACCTCCGGGACTCTGGTCCCGAAGGTTATCCTTCGTTGGGAACTGGATACTGGACTCCAGGATTCTTCGCCATGATGTTCTTAGGGACATCATTGCGGGGAATCCCTGGGCCCGGAGTCTAGAGGTTTGCTTGTCCGAAGATTGCCGGAAGGGTGAGGATTACCTTTTTATCATGGGTATAAATAGAACTTATCTGTCACTTTCATATTTACCACGATGAAAACTTTTGAGCACTCAGAGTGATTTCAAAGCAATTAACAGAGCATTTGTAGAGAATTAGTAATAGTCAACGCTTAACATTTTCAGTCACTTTTAGGCAATTGCGAGTGCTTCGTGGTGGTGATTGTGACCATTTGATGACTAAAGCTGTTGCAAAGCTCCCATGGTAACTCCTCCCTTTCCTCCACCTTCTGCATTCTCAGGTTGGTCTTTCCGTTCTCGCCTCTCTGGTTTCCTTCTATTTTGTTTGGTTTCTTTTGTCTTGTTTTCTTTGTCATCTGTTTCGTCTGGTTTTCTATTTTCTGGTTCTGCCGCCCATTGGTGGGTCAGCTCTGCCAGAGGGTTGTCCACCCTCTGTGTAGGTGTCTGTCAGTTTGTAGATAGCTATTTTTGTCTCTGCCTTGTCTGGTTTTCCTGCGGACATCGTTCCAAGTTGTATATTTGTGAATATGTGTGTATGTCTATGTATAGTCTTTGTATATCCCTCCATGTCCTTGTATATATCCCTTTGGCCTCCATGTATATCCTTTCGAGTGGCTTGATAGATATGTTTCTGGTTTTCGCCCATGAACTCGCTTTAGGGAAGAAAACCACCTATTTGAAACTCGGCTCTCAGCCGGTTTCAAATAGGCAATTTTCTCTCTCCTCCATAAAACCAGTCAGAACCTCATTTATGTCCCATGCGCACAATAAATTCCAGCCAAGTGGCCTTCACTTTTCGCATGTTCAAACAGTTGGCTCCGCCGTCATCGCCATAACTTCAATTTAATACCTACGCACGTGGCGCCCACGTGGGCTCGATGACTTGCCTTTTTACACGTCCTCACCAACGGTCACTTTTTTGGGCTTCGGGTCTCCTACCATCATCCATCATGTGTCTTTACCAAGTGTGATAAAATCCTTGGACCCAGACGTTTAATAAAAATCTTAAGCTTATGTGATGCTTTTGCTTTTCGATTATTTTTTAATGAAACTAACATTTCAGGAAAAGTGAGCATCGCGGTGGTAAGATCTCTGGACCCTGAAATATTTATTTTGATTAATGCGTTCTGACGATTGCTTTGTCGTGCAGGTTCCCAGAGTTCATTTCTCAAACATGTCTAAAGCATCCGCATCCTCTCCACCCGGAAGTCCAGAGCTACCTTCCGCAGCAGAAACCAGGGCAGCAGTAAAATCCAAAATGGAGAAGGCCTTGGAGAAGATGCCCCTGACAATGAAATTTGTGTAGGACAACGTTATCATGGGCTCAAAGATTGAGTCCAAGGTTAAAATTATCACCGACACCAGCGTCGAAACATGGCCAGAGATGTAGGCCTTGGTGAAAATAATGCACATCCAGCGACAGGCTGGAGATCAGCTGGCGATCAACGTCAGAAACTCTGAAATCCTCCGAGCGGCTTGTTTCCCGTGCTCCGTGCAATCTCCGGAGCTTATCTTGACATTGGCCACCAACTAAAATTCTTTTGTTCAGGCCGTTATGCTCACGGCCACAAAACCAATGAGATACCCCACTCCTCTGGTATCCCTCGACCCAGTCACATTCCAGGCAAGCCTGGGAATCCCACAATTTGACAAGGCCTCGGTGGTTACAAGGACTGATGCCTTGGCCCAGTTCACACAGCTGGAGGATGTTTCTTGGGTGTACATGAACACCCATTGGCTCAAGGCCCCAAAGAGGGACCCTAAGAGAATGAAGATAGAAATTCCCCGCTCTAAGTTCAAAGAGAGCATTCAAATGGGGATGATAGCATTGGCCCAGGTCTTTGGGCAGGCCTCCGCCCAAGATTTTTCTCGATGGATGTACTATTTCCTCATTGGCATCTCCAGCAAGGGAGGATACTTTTATTGGGTGAGGATAATCTCTAACCACATCGACTCCCAGTTCCAGCAGCTAAACAGGAAGAAGAAATTCTATATGTCTTCCTATGTTTTATGGGCCCTAGTGCAGCAGAGGCCCCACGCCCACGGCCTATTAATAGATGACATGCTTGGGATTGGTCTGGGACAAAAAGCACTGTGGGACCATTTCCCACAAATTCAATGGGAGGCCAGCTTCCCCATTTTTTGTCGGGTAAATGACGCATTCATTTACTATCATCTGCTTACACCCACCCGGGACGCTGGATATCGCCTTTCTGCTGAGGCGATGAATTTGGTCCATAGTTATGGAAATTATTATATTCAATTCTAAATGCACACCTACATTAGGGTCACCAGCTTCTCCAGGAAACCCTACTTGTTTCCCAAACACTATGGGGACAAGATCGTGCTCTTGGAGTACTGCAGGCAAATGATGGAGGTGCACGCCCTCTTTGCCCTCAAAAAGATCCCCAACATCCTATTCCCAATCACCTGTGGGAACTACCCATGCAGTCTGGCCACCGTAAAGGAGGCGAACAATGAGCTGAAAAGTTACAACCTATAGGAATTTTATCTGGTGCGGAAAAATTTTGATCCACATGGCAGGGTTGCAACGGCACTACCCTGGGCTTCTGAGCCCCATCATATCCACATGGAGGACTTCTGGGCAGACTGCCAAGATGATGTGGAGGTGCGGAGCAGGCACTATGTTAGAATGATGGCCGGTATGATGCAGAAGTTGGAGCTCTGGAGGTTCCCGGTATGATGCGTAAGTTCCCGGATCCCGGAGTCCCGGATTAAAAATTTTGTATTCTTCCAAAGTGATCCGTGTCCCGGTCCCCGAGGCTGACCGGTCACTTTCAGAAGCGGTTAATAAAGGCTGTCAGAGGGTAGCTGGTTACATCAAGGGGGCGTCAACTCAGCAGTTGGTTTTCTGACAGGATGGTCTTCTCGAGGCACCGCTCAAAAGTACACCTGGCACATTGGAGACAGGGCACCGCGTTTCCCATTTATGAGGCATGTAACCTCAGTCCCCGGGGGACCTACTTTCTTCTTTCTCTGACCTGGCTCTCTTCTCGTGGCCGATTCTTTCGTTATATATTCTTGTCTCACTCTTCTGACATGGCAGACCTATTCCGTCTCAAGGTATTTTGTAGGGTGGCACAGGTAGTACTGGCCCCCAGATATTGTATTTTATTGAAACATGATATAAAAATAGGGTTAGGGTTAGAGGAAAGTTGTATAAATAGCTAGACCGGCCCATTTCCAAGGGTTGGAAAAATTGATGATTTTGTTGTCCATAGTAATAGCAAAGTGATTCCTCATTTTAAGTTGCAGAGCTCAATGCTCCATTGTTCTGTTTCAATGGTTAGATGCTCCCCTGGAGCCACCATTATATCATGCACCAGTGCTTGCTGGAAGAGATGTTAATGAAGAAGGAAGAATTCTTTTCAATGATGTTGTTGGCATTCCAGCTTCTAAGTTAATGGTATTTCATGCTTTATGTTCTTTATGTCTTCTACTCTGATATGTTAAACTAGATTAACGACCTTTTTTCCCTCGCTACTGATGAAATTCTAATTGATGGTTGTGTATTTCTTTGGTATTTAGTGTAGTATGTCAGAGTATTATTGATGTTCTGAATGTTTAAACATGACTATAGTTAGATGAAGTGCTTCTAACCTTGCAGGATCTTTTTCATTTTATTTTCTAAGTATAGAATGTTCGGGGAAACCTTACTTTATTGAATCTGCGGAGGTAATGAGTTGAAGAAACCAGCTGTCCCCCTCGAAAATAGTCACTTCTCCCAACCGAGCCCCGCACCGTCGTGGCCCAACACCTAGGTGCTTGAAGGCCGAGGGAATATAATTTCCCCAGACAACCTTTGCAGGTAGAGTTGGCCGATATCCCTGGAACCCGGTGACAACTTATGACTGTTGGCAGACTCGTTCAGCAAAACCACGTCAACAGAAGGTTGCATTGTTGGAAGAATCACTTGATGGGGAAGGAGGAAATTTCTCTTGGGAGGAATGTGGGGATGAAGGGGTGGAAGGAAACATGGATGTTTCTTGAAGGTCAATGTCTTGAGGGGAAATAGGTATGTCATCCATGTGATTTTTTTGGGGTGAGCCATTGCTAGACATGGGTGGAGTATTTTCTTGATCCAATTTTTGAAATAAATTCTTTAAAATTTTGGATTTGAACTTGCGCTGCTTGATGGGTCTAGTTTGTGATACCTCGTCAGTATTTACATGTTGGAAAGAATTTTTGGATTGAACATGTTCAACAAAATTTTTCTTATTGATTATGATTGTTTGATGTTCAACAGATGTCACATTTGAATTTTACTTTGTTTGATAAGACATTGGTAGTGGATTGGAGGATACAAAAGGTTCCTAAAGCAATGTTATTGTTTGTGATCTTGGTATTGATTATATTGTATGCATGATTGGCACAAGAGGTTGTGAAATTGTTTGAGGATCACTTGGCTGCATTGGAATGAAGATTGGTTCATAATTTGGCAGTGGCCCCATTTGAATTATGCCACAGTCAAGTTGAAAGGTTTGATTTGGAACTTGGTTGAATGATTGATTTGAAATTTGAGCACATGGAGACTGGTTTGAAGTTTGATTGAATTGAGCTTGATTGGGACTTGATTGAAAAATATTGGCTCTTGCACATGATTGAATTGGGCCTTGTTAAATTGTTAATTTGCCTCATTGAGTTGTAAAATGAGTTTGGGTATCTTTGATTTCTCAATGAGAGATTGTGTGTCAATTTCCCCAAAAGATTCACTTGGACATCCAAGGAGTTTGGCTATCTCCTTTCTACTCTTTATCATCTTTGCAACCCTCTCTTCTAAGAGATTCTTTTCTTTAGCCAATTTTGTTTGCAATTTTTGAATCGTCTTTTAATAGACTTGATGGAATTGATTGTTTGGTTGTATTGATGTCATTTTCCTTGGCTCAAAATCTTGTTGTTGCAAAGGTATATCTTGTCTTTGATCAAAAGGTAATTGGGATTTTCCTTGTGATGGAAACATGGTTTGATAAGTTTCTTGTTGCCTTTTGAATGCTTGGAACCTAGTGAAGATTGACATGATGACTATATGCAAATGCAAGATTTTTTTTAGAATTTTTGAAATTTTGGAAATGCAACTTTGAAATGCAACTTTGAAAATACAAGGAAGTTATGCAAATGCAAGCTAAGGTTTATGCAAATGCAAACTAAGGTTTATGCAACTGTGTTTTTGGCTTTTTTAGACTTTAAAAATTAATCTTTTGAAAGGAGACAAATCTAGGAGCATAACCTTATGAGTTTGAATAAGGATCTTGACTTGAAAAATAGGATTTTTGGAATAAATTACAAGTTTGATAAAAAGGCTCAGGTCAAATCCATCATGACAACGGTGGAATAGGACCAATTGATAAGGGGGGTTTGAAATTTGGCAAAAAGGGGGATCAAGTCAAGATCCTATTTTCAACATCATAAAGAGAGGTTCCATGATTTGGATACTTTCTAGAATTGTTTGCAAATTTTAAGTAGGATCTAGGAATGTGCTATGTATGCAAGAAGGCTATGATTAGGACATATGCAAAAGGAACTATAATGAGGACTGAAAATGAGATCTATAATGCAAAGGATTTTTGATATGAAAATGCAAGGATATTAGGCCATGAATATGAAATATAAAGGCTATCAAGCATGCCAAAAGGTTCCAAGAGACAAGTTCAAGGTTCCATATGTTTATGCAAAGACAAGGTGTTGTTGTGACCCATTTGATTGTTTGAAAGATTTATTTTGGAAGAAGTGTTCTCAAAGGAGTTTGTTTTAAGATGTTATCATTTTGATTAATTTTTCAACACCCACACAAGACACATCATTCAGAATGGTTGTTGTAAAATGAACAAACACACCACTTCCTAAGGCTAGCAAGGAAAATATCTGTTGAATCCCCACTTGAACCAAAGTTTAGCCACGCTTATTAATAGCAGACAACCTAGAAACTTGGAGGCACAGGATCCTCCTTACATGTGCACTCACTTCTCAGGCACTCCAAGCTTCAACTCCCAAGGGACATCACTTCCCAAGGGATTGTTGTCTCGACTAATAGCCGCAAAAGTGTGGGGCATCTTAGTTGGTCTCTGACCTTCCACATCAATAAATAGAAGGTTTTTGGCTACTAAAACATGATGTTTAATAAGGGAATCCATTTGGGTGGTTATACATGCGGCATATTAGCTCCATTATGGAGGCCTCCCAGCCTACAGAAGTTATGTTTCGTAGGTTTTAACGCACCACAAGGGTACTGAGGGAGATCTTATTCACGGTATAACACATTCAACACCTGTCCATTGAGAGATTAATCACAATGGCATATTTGTATCCCGGTTAGATGGGCTTGGCTTTATCCTGTCACTAGTTGGGCATCCACTCTCATTGGCTCTACCAAGGCACTTGGGAGGAAGCCACTCTATAAGAATGATATGAGTTTCCCTTACACCCAAGATCCATGAAGGTGAGGGGAGAGGATACACTCATATCATTCTTAGGGTTTTACAATCTAGAAAACACATTAGACACATGAAAGCAAAAGGTTCATTTCAAGCACCAAAGTGAAGTGTTTTCTAACTATATAAAGCAAGCACAAGAGTTTGGGAAAACACAATGTCTTCTAAAAAATGTCCTGCATTTGAAACCATTAGTAGTTTTAAGATTTATTCTTCATCCCACAATTTCCATAATGCTGCACAAATCATTAGTAACACATAAAAATGCATACAAAAGAAAAGCATGCAAATCAATTGAAATTGGAACAAGTGCACCTTGATTTTTTTTATGCTTTTTACCTAGTCATAAAGATCCAATTTTTAGATATATCTCTAGACTAGAAAATTAAAAATGGAAAGAGGTAACCCCTCTTAAAAATTAGTAAGCTTTCCAAAAATGTAATAATTTTTAAAAAATTCCTTAATTTGTGCCCTAGGGACCCTATTTTTCAAAACATACCAGTTTCAAAGATGTGTTTATTTTGGTCATTATTGTTCATGAAAATAAAAAACACAGAGAATAGACCCCATTTATATTTGGACGAGATTTCTAGAAATGTAAATTGTTTTAAAAATTCACTATTTTGTGCCCATAATTAAGTTTTATGAAAAATCATAAAAATAGAATAAAACGCACAAAATGAATCATACAAATCTAATTTTCTGACTGTAGACTCCTGATACCATCCCCAACCTGTAGTAAAAATTTCATGGATATATTCCTAGCCATTTGGGAGATATGAGAAAATCATTGAAAACCTACAAAACACATCAAAAAAACAACAAAGAAAAATCAGATTTGCATATTCATGTCGGGTTCACCAAATGAAGGAGAGGAAAAAGAAGAAAACATTTGCATGCAAGGCAACCACAACCTATAAAAGCATACAAATAACAATCCTATCCTAACATTAGAGAAATTGAGAAAGAGTATTAAAAATATATGGAAATAAACATAATAAAAACTCCCTCAAATGGACTCCAATGTCCTTTCTTGCTTCTCAAAATAAGTTGATGTAGCTCCCATAGCCTTATACCATTTAAACATCTTGAATGCTTCTGATTTATCTTTTAAGAATATAACTGTCATCATTCTAGAATAATCATCTACAAACAGGATGAAATACTTATCACCATAGTAACTCTTTTTCCTCATGGGTCCACTTAAATCAGTACAGACTAATTCTAGAATAGCATTAGATGTATGGGCTTTACTCTTGAAACTAGACTTTGTCATCTTACCTTTTTGACAATTCTTGCACATGATATGTTTGGGCTTTGACATGCTCGGTAAGCCTCTTGCTCTTCTTTTATTGATTATCTTTATCATGTTGTCAAAATTCACATGGCATAGTCTTTTATGCCACAACCATATGTCTTTGTTTCTAGCCATTAAGAAAGTGGTGTTAATGTCATCAAGATAGAAAAGGATACTTTTTGTCTGTTCACCAGTTCCGATCAACCTTCCTGATTCATTTAAGATCTTTGTCTTCTTATTTTCAAATGCTACTCGGTGACCTGTGTTATTCAACTATGAAACACTCAATAGATTATGATTAAGTCCTTTTACCCAGTAAGCATTTTCACATTTGATTAGTTTGTTCAAGATTATGATTCCTTTACCTTCAACTGGACAAGGTGTGTCAGTACCCATTCTTAATGATCCACCATTATAGTACTCAAAATTTTCAAACTTTTTTTATCATCGGTCATGTGGTGAGTGCAGCCACTATCTATAATCCAGACATCATTCTTACTAACCTTAGATATGAGTGTAGTCTCTACATACCTTTCTTCTTCATCCTTCATGGCTACAAATACTATCTTAATGTCTTCATCAGATTCGGTGTCAGTATCATCAGCTCTGTTCTCAGCCAGGTAACAAGCTTTCTTTCCTTTGTCCTTGTAGTCTTGGGTATCTCTTCTGTCAGATTGTCAGTTTCTTCGGTAGTCTCTGTTATCACCTTGGTCAAACTTATTTTCATATGTTCTATCATTATTTCTATCATCTTTTCTTTTGTTAGGACATCTTGCAGCAAAGTGTCCAACCTATTTACAATTAAAATATACAAGTGGTAATTTACCTTTGTATCTACCTTTGCCTCTCTGCAATATTCTTGCCATTAGTGCTTCAATCTCATCAAGTCCTTGTCACTATCACTTTCACTATCATTCCTCATAGTGTGTTTATGACTTGACTTACTTATTTTCAAAGAATATTTGAATCCAGATTCTATAGATGGTAAGACACTATTATCAAAGTTATTCATTTCAAATGAAATCAATCTATAAATCAGACTATCTAGAGTAACAGTATTTTTTGCAACTGCTCTCATTTCTTGTATGGAAGATACTCTAATAGAAAATATAGGCAATAAGGTTCTTAGTATTTTACTTACCACTGTCTCTTCTTCAAGTACACATCCAACTCCTTGGATAGCATTGACTACCTCTTTGATTTTGCAGCTATACTGAGCGATATTTTCTCCTTCTTTCATCCTTAGGTCATCAAACCTCCCTCTTAGGATTTCTACCTTGCCTCTTATTACATTAGCATCTCCTCCATGTATCAGCTTTAATGTATCCCACATTTTCTTTGCAAAGGTGCATATTTTGACATCTTCAAACTCAGCATCGGAGACTGGGGAAGCAATTTCTATCATCATGCAATTATGCTCATGATTTTCTCTTAATTACTCAAGTGTGTGAGGTCATGTAGGCAACACATATTCAATATCTAGGTGTTGAGTTAAGTCATTACCAATACCTGATAGGTGGAGTCTTATTCTACTTTTCCATGATGCAAAGTTGTCTTTATTCAACTTGGGCACATCTTGTTTGTTCATCTTGTGATCTTTTTCTTGAGCTGTTAAACTCACTTTCTAAGAACACAAGATCTGATACCAATTGTTAGAATAACTGAGAAGGGGGGGTGAATTAGTGGCCTCAAAAAAATCCAATAAATCAACACAAAAACTTAATACAACAATATTAAGCATCTAGTTATCTTCAGTCCTACAAGATGAATGCCTTAAAACACTATTAACAAATAATTACTACTTAGAGTTCACTATTAAACCTTATTCTTATTGTTTACCGATTAGCAGTATTTCATTTACCAAAAAATAATAAATTGCTTAGTGTATACCGATCAATCCAGAATTAGTTATGTGTAATGCGAAATACTAAAGTAATGACTCATAAACACATTGACACATGGATTTTTAACATGGAAACCCTATTAAGGGAAAAACCACTTGGGACCGGTAACCCAAAATTTTCACTCTTCTGAAGTGAGCTCAATGAAGAGCTAACCCTATTAAAGGTTACAAACACACTGTTAGGTGTGACCTTGTTAGAGGATTTAAATAGAATAGTTTTTCACTTGATATCTGGCATCTCTATGCTACCTTCTATGACCAAACCCAGTGTAGTTTGTCAAATGGTATCTAGCATCTCATGCTATCTTCATGATCAAACTTTTTTATACTCCTTGGGATGTATCTCAATATAGAAAGGATTGTTAAGTCATGCTTGGTTAAGAGACTTTTTGATCCAATGGTTAAACTGAAACAGTAAATGATCTGTTCACATATACAACTATAGACTTGTAGATTTTTAGATCTATTATAAGCTCATAATACATTTCTGATCAATGTATCTTTTCAGTACCTTTGCTCTACTTCTTTTTGCTTAGTGATGTTGTGCTTCTCTATTTCTCAGTGTCTACAAAGATCTTTAGCTCTTTTCTCAACTTGATTAATCAGGACTATATGAAGTTGTTCTTCATCTATTTCTCTCCAGCATCCTCTTCTTCTATTCACTCCCCTAATTCATAATGAATTAGCTTGTCTCTTTATAGACATGATATCACTGTTTCTTAGTTCTTGACTTTCTTGCTCTTGGCGTAATCCGCAATTCTAGCCAATATTTCTTTAAAGCTTTACTCCAGTTTTATCCCATAGATTTCTCCATGACAACTGTAATAAAACTGCTTTAAATCTTTCACTTATCTTAGGCTTTAACTTGTCGATGAAAACAATGTTAAAAACTAGTTAACTTTATCTTTAGCTCTTTCCAGCTAAGTATTTTTTCATTTTTGAACTTAATTTTCTTTTGGTGTTTTAACTCTTGTTAGCTTCGGTCAACACTCCAGTTCTCCTTGGGCATCTCTGTTGGGGTTTTCTGTCTATCGGGCATCATTGTGAAGTTCTGCTTGTCGATAATGCTTGTAATTTTGCTCGTTGGTAATTCTTGTTGAGTTTCTTTCTTAGGCATCACCATGACTTTACCTTCAGGTTTCTCTATCCGTCGGGGTGCACTACCCACCGGTGTTTGTATTTACTTAGTGAATGCTAATCTTTTATGCATTACTGAAAGCATAATCTGTATTTTTCTAATTCTCTGAAGTCTTTGACACTTTGTATATAAACAATCAGATTATATCAAGTTGACTTCGATGACAATACAATCCATTAACTAATTTAATGTCTTGCATTATCTTTCTGCATTTCGGTGATCAACTTAACATCCTCAAACATTCAATCAGTTATGGTTCATAAGCTTGAGCACACAAAAAATCCTGTAAGAAGAAAACATACATATTTTAGTTCATGACATAAAAGAGTATAAAATATAAACATTTATTAAAAAAAATTTATAACTAAAGATTCATTACTGCTTACTTCATAACAATGTGCTTGCTACATCAATTCCTCTTTCCTCGCCAACATCTCCTCAGTTGGATTCGGATCGACCAAAATGGCAAGAATTTTTTAAATGGCTTTTTAAAATTCTTCTTGACCATATTTATGGGGTTAGGTATATATGCGATTTCCTCATCCATATCTGACGCTATTGCCTCTATTGCTATAGGCACTTTTCCCTTTCTGTGAACATCAATTTGTGATAGGAATATCAATAAAACTATGATAATAACTCCAAAACCCTAAATAAAAGAACATAATAATATAACATTTTTCTTCTATATGAGTTGTACAATTACAATAAGGTTTACCTGTGCTAAAGAATGGGTGGAAGCAACATCCCCCTTTGTCATCATGTGGTGGATCCATGTCGTCCTATGACAAAGATTACATATAAAACTTCAGCAAAATGATAGCAATAGACTTAGCAAAAAAAAATTATTAATAAAATTGTATATTGGAGTCATAAATTGGAGGTTAGTTTAAATGGTGTATAGTATTTACCACCCACATGATAGTAAATTTTTTTGTATCAATGTGATTCAAATGGTAATCTATTAGCAGTTCTCCCCCTGCACTTATTAATTTTATCGCACATACAAAAACATGATTCCCCTCACGTGCCTCAAATATGCAATTGGGTCTCTTATTAGTTGACCTAGGTCATGTAATATTTATAAAACCTTCAATATTCCCTGTTTGTTTTGGCCTTCCATCAATGTACATAAAAAATATTTTACTTTGATCCTTTTCTTTCCAATGTATATAATTTTTTGACAATGCATACCTATGCATACTTTTTTTATATCGAACAATCCACATATAGTTATCATAATCATAACAAGGTCTGACAAACTCCATCAATTCAATAACTTTTTTTTAACATACATTTATGTCATCCATGGAAAATAGGCCCAAACCATGTAATGATGATGGAGCTATACGATATATCCTCTCGTTAACACAAAAATCAGTGTTAATTGGAGGTAGTTCCTTGGATACCCATTCTTTCTGAAAAATGTGTGTACCTCAAGGGCACCTTAATGTCATCTTTGGTCTCATCATCATAAGAATATGACCCCCCTTAAGCAAGGAAAAATTACATGCATTTATTAAATTTTCTTCTAATCTTTTGACTTCTGGTTGATCTCCCTATTTCAGGCTTACTACATGTCTCACTTTCATCTTCTATTCCCACATTTCACTCACTCGAGGAAGACAAATCTGAAAAGTACCTATTAGGTGGTTCCTGCAATCCATCAAATGAGAGATATAGTTGTTAAGGAGTGAGATATTTTTCTAAATGAGGGTAATGTTGATGATGTAATCTTTGGACCATTGATGTTGAGGGTAGAATTGTTAAATCATGAGCAAGTTAATACCTTATTATTAAACCACTCAATGGAGATGGGCATAAAGAGAAAGAAAAATAATAATATACTATTTCTATAGGGTGTATTGACTTATACTTGTTGATCCATGTCACTATGTTAGTTCCTCGTAAAAGCGGTTAAATTTCTTGCATATGTGAATCATTTATCTTAAGTTAGCTAAAAATTACATGATACGTATGCTACAAATTACATAGAAGACAACATGAACAATATACATTCATCATAATCATTGTATATTTTTTAATTCCTTACCTTTACTTTATGTGTGCTAAGTAGGATAGTCAACAAAAGGGGTGATAATGTCTATATTCAATTGCTTGTTTTCACAAAGGGTGACAATTACACAAAATATTTGCATGTAATCAGCACCAACAATTGAGCATCATAAACAATACATTGGTAATTTGTTAAACAATAAATACATTAAATATATGAGTAATAATTGAAACACATGTATCATAAATCACATATGTTGTAATCATTAGAAATGAACACATTAAATTAATTGAACCATCGCATTAGAGTTTAATACATAATAAATTATTTATAAAAACATATAAGTCAAATATTTTTTATGAATAGATCATTATTACCATCATCATCATGACCAACATCATCATCATCATCAGCATCATCATCATCACCACCACCACCACCACCACCATCATTGCCATCATCATCATCATCATCATCATCATCACCTCCACCACCACCATCATCATCGTCATCATCATCATTGCCATCATCATCATCATCATCATCATCATCATCATCACCACCAACACCACCATCATCATCTTCTTCTTCTTCATCATCATCTTCTTCTTCTGCATCATCTTCAGTTTCATCTTCTTCCATCATGTTATACTTTACTGGCCTTCCTCTTGGATCATGTCTAACAACAAATGACCAACCCAGTTTTTGTGGAACCTCTAAGTAAAACACTTTCTCAAATTGGCTTGGAATAACATAGGGCTCATCTCTAATTGACTCAAACAACCTTGTATTAATCATTGTAAATCCATTATCATTTTGAATAATAGTTCTACTAGGATCATTTTAATTCAATCGTAGCCTGTACCATTTGACGATAAATAGAACTAATTTAAAGAATTCAAAGTCACACTCAAGTATATCATCCAAAGTGTCATAGTATAGGTTTTGAGATTCTTGAGGATGCATGTCATTTCTAGATTAATTATTAGTGACCTCGAAGACTACAGTTATCCCAGAATCACAAGTTTTTTTCATGTCATCCAAATTTTTTATACAAAATTTATGGCCATGGTAGTACAATATAACTTTGTGGTGCTTGACCTGCAATCTCTCAAACATGTGAAAATCATTTGCATCGTGAGTTGATATTTAACATATGGGTCATGATTAATAAATTTATATGTACATGTCTACCTCATAAACCATTTGCTAGATCAATTACCATTGGCATAACATTGGAATATCCATTATGATGAGCTTCTTTAACCAATGAAGCAACACCTTCCCATGTTAATGAGTGACCATTTTGTTGACATAGTTCAATCCATATCGTTATCCAATCAAGATTGTTCACAATATACAAATGTAGTGCATCTCATTCTCAACCAACTATATAAAAGAAATAGATAATTTACAAATAAATTCAATTGAATATTTATAAGAATTAATTAACTACAATAAAATATTATGATTACCTCTCACTTTCCTCAATCTACCTTTTCCCATCAAGTACTCTCCTTCAAATTTTTTAATGGATTTGGGGTCCCAAATGAGATCTAGATGGATATTTGTTGCAAAATTAGGAAGATATTCACTAATGTATACCATGGTCTGGTATACCATATATCCCTCCACCATATAACCCTTAGGATGTGCTCTTTGTTGAACCAAACCCTTCAAAAAATTTAGGTCCACACAATTCAATCTACTCAACATGATGTATGAGGTAATATTCTTGTGCATTGAAAAAAGTAGAAGGTAAACACTTTTGCATTTCACACATAAGATGAGAAATTTTTCTCTTCCAATATTTTATATCTTCTTATTGATTTCTTTCGATGACAACCACCTACAAGAGAATCAACACACAAAAACATATAAATGAGACTTTACAAAAAATATACAATAAATTACTGAAAAAGTAAAACAAGTCACAAATATAATATCTATAGAACAAATCTAACAAATAACAATTCTAACCTCATGCATTTTCCAAGATCATATATAACTCATTTGACACTATTGTTGAAGTGGTGTGGGAGAGATAGAGGTAGAACGTACTACAATAATTATAAAATGATCTTTTCAATATTTTAGAAAATAATACAATGAAAACTATATGCAGTATACAAATATATAGAGAATACAAAATAACATGAATTACCTTAATAAATGTATGTCAATCGTGTGTTTTCATCCCTGGCCCAAATTCACTTTTTTTTATATGAGATTGTTTATGTTCGTAGCAAATCTTATGGAAAATCAATATTTTTGTATGACTTCTTTTATAGCATTGCTTTGTTTCTCTGATAATAACCAAGGAAGGGCACTTATATCAATATGGTCTCCATTTTTATTTGATCAAATGACATTTTTCAATGCATGGTTGGAATCTTCAATGTCACTATAAATTTTGACTATTTTTTCTTTATCACGCCTTTCATCCAATAATTTTCATAATGTCTCCATTATATTATTTCTAATATGCATAGCATCAAACAAATGCTCAATTGGGAGGTGCTCGTAGTATGAAAACCTACTAAATTATCTAGGATAGTTTTTTAGTCCTTTTGGAAGTTGGTCATTGATGCCTTGACGACCTTCACGAGCATCAATGACATCATTAGTAAACAATACACAATATTAAAATATAAATTTCAAACAAAAACCATTAGATTGAATGACATTACCTTGATGATTTATTCTATTGTATTCCAACTTCCATAGGAGAGGTGTCATTCTTTGTGGCTTTGATGTAGTCTCTTCTTTCCCATTAAAAAGATGTTTTTCGGTAATTCGATACTTAAGATTTATGTGGAGAAAGTGCCTATACTTAGAAAACACCTACTTTCCTAAACTTTTTGAATGACGAGATTTCATATATGGACCACAAACTGGACATGAAAATTTTCCCTTTGTCTAAAGACCTACAAGATCGTGTATAATTGGATTAAATATGTTGATTTTGATAATTACAATTATCATGCACAAACTTAGACATACAAAAAAATGTTTTAGCACTATAACATATAATAAATGTGTTAACAAATAACATACCACAAAAATGTGTTAGCCTAGGGGCATTATGTATTGTCCATACAAGCATTGCATAGAATTTAAACTATCTTTGTTCTATTTGTCTATAGATGTCATTCATAGTGACCCCATTCCATAAATCTAACAACTCTTCGATAAGGGGCTTAATGTATACATTCATATTTTTAACTTGGTACTTACCTAGTTGAATGAACAAAAATATTACATAATTATTATGGTCATTTTGATGCGGTATTTATAAATAAATTTAGATGACTATTAAATAAAAAATGTCTGGAACAATCATTGCCAACATTATGTGCTCCCTCTTTATGAAAATCTAAGAAGGAATGTTATTGTTGATAACAAAAATAGGCCACACCAAGTAAACAAATCTCATCTCTCCAAATGATTTTTTTAGAATAACTGAGAGGGGGGTGAATCAGTGGCCTCAAAAATATTCTAATAAATTAACCCAAAAACTTATTACCACAATTATAAGCCTTCATTTATCTTCAATCCTACAAGATGAATGCCTTAAAATAATCTCAACAAATAACTACTGCTCGGAGTTCAATGTTAAACCTTATTCTTACTGTTTACCGATTAGTAGTCTTTCATTTACCAAAATGCAGTAAATTGCTTAGTGTATACCGATCAATCTAGATTAGTTATATGTAATGAAAAATACTAAAGTAATGACTCATAAACACATTGACACATGGATTTGTAACGTGGAAACCCTATTAAGAGAAAAACCACTTGGGACCGGTAACCCAAACTTTTCACTCTTCTAAAGTGAGCTCGGTGAAGAGCCAACCCTATTAAAGGTTACAAACATGTTGTTAGGTGTGACCTTGTTAGAGGATTTAAATAGAATAGTTTGTCACTTGATATCTGGCATCTCTACGCTACCTTTTATGACCAAACCCAGTGTAGTTTGTTAAATGGTATCTGACATCTCATGTTATCTTTATGACCAAACCTTTTGATACTCCTTAGGATGTATCTCAATATAGAAAGGATTTTTAAGTCCTACTTGGTTAAGAGACTTTCTAATCCAATGGTTAAATTGAAACAGTAAATGATCTATTCACATTTACAACTATACTTTGTAGATTTTTAGATCTATTGTAAGCTCATAATACCTTTCTGATCAATGTATCTTTTCAATACCTTTGCTCCACTTCTTTCTTCTCGGTGATGTTGTGCTTCTTTATTTTTTAGTGTCCGCAGAATTAGCTTTGTTCTTCAGCTTGATTGATCAGGTCTGATTGAAGACTTCTTTCTTCATCATTTTATCTTCAGTGTCTTCTTTCTCTATTCACCCCTAATTCATAATGAAATAGCTTGTCTCTTTATAGACATGATTTCACTATTTCTCAGTTCTTGACTTTCTTGTTCTTGGTGTGATCCACAATTCTAGCGAATCTTTCTTTAAAGCTTTACTTTAGTTTTATCCCTTAGATTTCTCTTTGACAACTGGAATAAAACATCTTTAAATCTTTCTCTTATCTTTGGCTTTAACTTATTGATGAAAACAATATTAACAACCAGTTAACTCCTTCTTTACCTCTTGCCAGCTAAGTATTTTATCATTTTTGAACTTTAGTTCTTTTTGGTGTTTAACTCCTTGTTAGCTTTGGTCAACACTTATGTCCTCCTCGGGCATCTCAGTTGGGGTTGTTTGTCCGTCGGGCACCACTGTGAATTTCTTCTCGTCGGTAATGCTTGTAATTTTTCTCATCGTTAATGCTTGCTCAATTTTCTTTCTCAAATATCACTATGACTTTCTTCTCAGGTTTCTCTGTCCATCGGGGTGCACTACCTGTCGATGTTTGTTGTCACTTAGTGAATACTGATCTTTTATGCATTACTAAAATCATAACCTTTATCTTTTTGATTCTCTGAATTCTTTAACACTTTGAATATAACCAATCATATTATATCAAGTTGACATCAATGAAAATACAATACATTAACTAATTTAATGTCTTGCATTAAATTTTTGCATCTTGGTGATCATCAACTTAACATCTTCAATCATTCAATTAGTTATAGTTCATCAGGATTGACACCGTCCGCTACCAATGAAAGCTTGAGATTAAAAGGTTCTTCTTTAAGGTGTGGCCAAGTTTCCTCTATCTCCTTAAATTTAGAACCATCCTTCGGCATTCACATAATGTCATCTCAACTTCTATTGTGTGCATGGTAATTCATAAATTGTGCCAAGGTAGTGCACCTAAATAATCATTGTAGACGTGAAATAATGTGAATATACCGAAGAGCCTTGTGGCGTACCTTTTTTGTTATTTGATCTGTTTGATATCTACTAATATGACAATCAGGGCATTCTATTATAAATTCATGTTGTTTATGATATATAATATGATTTTTGGGACATGTATGTATTGTTTGATACTCCATCCCAATATATTTCATAATGGTAGATAATTCTCGGTATGAGCAAGGAAGAATGTTTGATGGTGGTAAAAAACAATCAAATATCAACCTACAAAAAAAATATATATATATATATATAATGAATGGTACATGATTCACCCGTTGTTAACAATAAGGAAATTACGAGTCAAATAGGTGAAAAAAGATGACATATATGACATACCTTAACATTCATGAGATTGCTACGTTGGATAAACCATTCAAAACCTTGAAGTTCAACAACAACAATACAATAGAGAGAAGAGTTATTTGGGAGCCTTTGTATAGGGTCTCATATGCCTTCTCAAGTATAGGTAAATCAAGGTCATCTTCATCATCATGATCAGCTATGCTAGTACTATCATCTTCAATCATATTCTTTGGCACATGATCAACTGAAACAATACCATCATCTCCAATTGTGTTCTCTATCATAGGATCATATTCTTCCATGGAATCATTATCTTCTCCTTAGATATTCACACCTTTATGTTCCTCCACTTGGAAATTCACATTCTCCAGATTGTTATGGTCATAACATGTAACCCAGCATGGTTGAACTATATCAAAATGATGACCTTAAATTAGCCATGACCATGATCTCATCATCAATTGATTTCTTATGTATATAAATTGTTAAAACAATATATTGAAATACTTACCAATGGACGAAAATCCTTCCCCCCTTCAATGTGACCATGTTGTCTATAATATTTCTCAGTTGTTTTGACTAGAAGTCTTCAAGTATTTAAGCCCTTGCAATTTTTGCAGGAACAATAACATTTTCTATTGGGATTAATGGAAAGTAGTACTGAGAGGGGAGGGGTGAATCAGTACCTCTAAAACTTTTAACACTTTTCACCTTTGATCATTTGTAATCATTCTTTAGTGTATTACCGACCATTTTTTATGTTCTTCTTATGCATGTAACATTAATTCATAATCTTTAATTGTTTGCAACATTCATAGAAAAATTAATGAAAATGATAAACACATAGCACAAGATATGATATCACATAAAACGCTTGTTAGGAAGTAAAGACTATGGTGGGGATGGCACCCACAAAACTTCACTATCTGCAGAATGGAAGGGAGCCGGTAAAGGCTTACAATTGATCACTTATGATGATTTACCTTGTTATGAGTATTAAATTGGAGACCTGGTAAGATCTACTATGTTAAGAGCTTTAGCAACACTAATTTGAGTGTGCACTTGGTTCAAAGATTTACAATAGGACTATTAGGTCCACCTTTCTTAAAAGGATTTCTTAAGTGCACTACACTTGTTAGAATGAGTACAATAAGTTTGACCTAGCTATATGCAATCTATAATTGTTGATCACAGATCCATTAAAGCTCTCATAATATGAATATCACCTATAGTGATTTATTAATACCTTTTCTCTACTCGTCGGTAGCTTGTGTTCTATTCTTGAAACTAATTTGATCCTAATCTGTTCTTTAGCATGAATTCTCTTTTCTGATCCTTAGATGCTCTCAGTGGCTACAATCATCATCAAACAACATGTTCACAATAGATTGAGCATCTATGTATATAAGTATTAGACCTATTCTAGAATCATAAATTACAATGTTAACTCTTGATCCAAGGTTTACAACTTGACCTTGATCCTTTAGCTTGCATGTTTTAAAATAGTTAAACTAATTAAAATAATAATAATTACATTGCTTCCTCTGCACATAATGGCTTTAAAACAAATCAAGAAGCTAAACATACAACGTCAGTGTTTTATCTGACATGGAAAGTCAGATCCACTTTTTGCGAGATGTAACTGACTATCAGGTCTTGGTCATTGGGTTGAGCTGAAATTCTATCGGCATTCCTTCATTGAATGGATCATTGGGTTCCCTTCATCTTTTGGTTTCCTCTCTTTGTTGTTTCGTCGGGTTGCATTGTTGTTACTTGTCGGGTTCCTTTATCCCTTTTTGTCATCGAGTAACACTGAATATTGTTTGTTGGGATGCTTTGTACTTGGCAGTATCAGGTAACCTTGGCATCAGGTAGTGTTGTTCCTTGTCTGTCAGTGTAGTGTAAATCGATGGTGTAGATCATGTTTTTCCTTGTATATACTAATAGAAAATATAATGCCTTCAATCTCCCCCTTTGACATTAGTATCAAAAACTGAAATGTGCATAATACTAAAGTGTTTAGTATGTACACCATGTCTATATATTTTTCATTATATGACTCCCCCTAACTGTATGCATCAGTATAGTATAAGTATATGTACATGTATACTTGCCTCTGTACTATACATTCCCTATTATTTGCTCTTTCAAATGTTTGAATGTACACATCATTTCCTCCTTTCATTTCCCCCTTGTTTTACAGTGACTATACATATCACTTCCCCCTTTATTTGATACTCATGAAAAAAATGTACAACATATAAGATGCCAAAAATGTGTAACTTAAAATGTGTCAAGAATATGTGAGTGGGTGTTCTTGATATCTTCAAGCAATTTCTCCCATTTTTATTTCACTAGTTCTAGTGCCATGTGCTCTAGCTCTAGTCGTACATGCATATCATAAATGTTGTCTAGGAAAAATATTTATGGGGTGGAAATCAGTGCTCTTGCCTCTATCATATGTTTCTGTAGTAGTGAGAGTGTCGATAAGAGTTGTGCTTGAAGCTCATTTACCTCATCTCTAAACTTGGTCTCTGTAATCTGAATGTCTTGTCTCAATTTTTGTGCTTGCTTTAGCTGTTCAGTGTGCAATTTTATTGCCTCTTCATTATTTGTGAGACTTTGTGCACTTGTTTGAAGATCAACGTCTATTTGTGCTATCTTGTCGGTATACTCCTGGGTGAGTTGATCAAGTGTGCATAACTTTTGTATTAAGGTTATAGCTTCTAAATTATTGGATCTATTGTGCTAACCATTTTAGAAAGCTTTGCCTTTTGCAATGCCACTTCTTGGCTTATCTTTTCTGCTAGCTTGAACTCATTTTTCTATTCAAGTTAATCTTCCATTGCCTTCTTAGCATCTATGTTCTGAGATGTGATTGCATTTGTGAGAACCACTAATTGATCAAGCATTGGGGTTGTTTGATCAACATCTACATAAGGTGCAATTTGTTGAAGTATTCCTCATGCTACTTCAAGTACCTTTGCCTCTTTTGTGGCTTTTCTCAATTTGTCTTTCATTTCTTTTCTCTCACAAATTCTTGTATACTTTGTCAATTCAGTTGGATCCAATGTCCTAGGATCACAAACTAGAATCTCAATGCTTTCATCCAGAGTGACTGGATTCTTATGCTTTCTCTTCTTCTTCTTTGATATTTGTGTGGATGCAAATGTATGAACTACTATTTCTAGTTAATTTTTCCTCTCTGAAGTGCTTTGTGAAGGATTTTTTGAAGATGCTTCTTGTGTTTTCTACTTGGGGTGCACCTGTCAGTTTTGTGAAGACATCTCTCCATCAACCTTTAGTGTCTCTGTAAATTTATCTTCTATTTTCTTTTCTAGCTCATCTTTCTTTTCTTCTTCACTCTTTTCTCTCTACATGTGCTCTTCTACCTTTTGTGCTTCCTCTTTACTTTGATCTGTAGACTTATCTTTCTGATAATCAGTTGCAGCTTGTTCTACAGTTGTGTCCTTTGTGTCATCTGTGGTGTCTTTTTCTTCTACATCAGCCTTGTCCTTAGGTACGCTTGTATCTTCTGCATTAGACCCTTCATTACCTTCTAGTATATTGATGGCCTTCATCAATACTGGCATATTGCTTTGTGTGCTAGCTTGTGTTGTATCTAGAGTGGTGTCCTGCTCTTCGGTTGGGTCTTTTTGAGTAGTGCCATCTTCATCTTTTTATATTTTCTCATCGAGGTTTGGTTCTGTTATGTCAATGACTGAAGTGTCCTACCATGTCTCATCAGCAACATTCATTTCTTTATGCCCTGTTGTCTTCAATTATTGTTTCTTTTCTTTATCCTTAAGAGATTTAAATATTACATCATCTTTTTGTGGATCCTTATCAGAGTCATAATGTGTGATGTCTTGAATGTCAAGATCATCCATGACTTTGTCCAAATCTATTGGCTCCATATCTTCAACATTGTCCAAAGGACTGTGTTGAGGACTTGCCTTGTCTTTCTCCTCCTCTCTATGAGGTGTGTTGATGAGAAGTAACTGATCCTCACAACTTGTTGACTCTATAGGAAGATCTAGGAGTTGTCTCCATTTAGTCTCGGTCATTGTGTCTAGCTCTATGAACTTATCCTCTAGAACTTTGTAAGCTCTTATCTTGGCTACAAATTTGCTTGAGTGCTTCTTCATTATTTCTTTGATTTCTTCTATCTTACATTCGAGAGGCATAAATGTGACAAGTACCCTCTCCCTTTCTTCTCTTTCTGTATGAAGAGCATATGACCATTGTTGAGATATTTGATTACCCAACTCTTTGGGTATTTGGTTGAAATATTTAGCTGGTACATATTTGAATTTTATCATTGCCTTGATGATTGTTTCTTGTATCCTATTTTGTTCTTCTAGCTTAAGTGTATCCCATTGTCTAATTTTCCTATCAGACATGGTGTCGGTTGCAGCAATAGAATCAGCAATTTCATCAATTGTTCTAGTAAGAAAACTTTTCTTACTTACATCAGGCTCATCCTCTTTAGAATCCTCAATGTCAGCTTTAGTCCTGACCATTCTTTTTCTCCTCTTTGTAGGTTTTTGTTTCTCTATTTTCTGCTTTGTTTTTTTTGTTTTCTACTTCCTCTTATAGGTCCTTACTTGACCTTTCTTAAGAGGTGTGGTATCGGTATTATCCATTTGTCTCCTTGTCCTCTATTTCTTTGTAGGAGGTGGAGGTGTATCAGACTCAGTTGCCTCATAATCTAATTTATACTCATCTTGCCCTTCACCGATGGTGCCCTATTCATCGGTTTCCTCTATTTGTTCTTGTTCCTCCTCATTAACCGATAGAGTCTTTTTAAGATTCTTAACCATCTTGTTCTTTTTGTTGACAGTCTTTTTTATTTCTAGGCCTCCTTTTATCTTTGACCTGGCCTCTTCATAAGTGCCAAACCTTGGTTTTTTTTTGTCAATTGGCTCATTGATCAATGCATCAATAGCATTGGTTTCTTGATCTATATTGATTTCATAATCAAGAGGGGATAACCAAGCTGTTCTTGGTACAACCAGTTTTATGTGGGTGAAATCTGTATACACCATAAAACATATCTTGTCCCTATGTTTTTCAATCAGTTACTCAAGGATCCTTACTCTTTCATCATCATTTCCTTGAATTCAAGGAATTATGTAGTCATAACCGAATCAAAGTTATCTCCTAGTGACTTAATAAGTTCACTAATTTGTAATGTCACCAGCTTTGTAGAATCCCATTTCACTTTTCCTACTAAAGAAAAGTATTCTTAAAAGTAGAAGAATATACACATGATAAGTGAGCCAAACTTACATATGTTAGTCTTTGCAGACCTTATTGTGTTCATGTTCTCATCAAGTTTCTTTAGTAGGATCTCACACAGATCTATCTGGATTCCCTTTGTTACTATCTTGTAAGTAGTGCTTACTGATGTTGATGATATGTTGTTTAGCCTGCTTTCCTGAAAGATCTTGTAACCAATCACACATGCACCGAACCTCAGTTCCTCATCGGTGATGGTGTTCATTTTAAGACCTCTATTATCCCATTCAGCTTTTGTGAGCTTTTCAACTTCTAGCCTAGAAGGATGCTTGTGAGCCTTTGGCTTGTCAGTTATTGGATAACCAGTGACAGTGTGAAGGGCAACCTTAGTAATTTTTTAAGGTTGATCTAACCATAGCTTCTGATCATGCATTCTACTAAGTACCAACCTAATCCAGTCGGTTTTGAAGTCCCTAGGGAAATATAGGGAATTTTTTATTCCCTTTACTTGTAGATGCTTATGTTCATCTTTTAGGTTTCGTTCTGCATCAAAAAGCTTCTTGTAAGCTTCCTCCATCTCCAAATCACCTATTTCAACAATCTTACAGTGAATGTAGGACCTTACATCCTCTATTAGCAAAACCCTAGGTGGAATTTTAGAAAATGTGTCAGTTTCATCGGGTTGCGATGCGATCTCCAGGCATATCTTATACTTGGGCTCCATAGAGGTGTTGTTATTAATTAACCTAACCACATTCTTCTTATCATTCTTGATCTTTTCGGTTCTTGAAGTGGTTGCCATTATTTTTTCAAATTTAGGGCTTTCTTGAAAATAGTGACAGAGTTCTTTGGTTCCCTCGATACTTACTTCGATCCATGATACTGGTGAATGATCTATTTGTTGTGTGCTAGATTGAGTCAAGGACGCTCTACTATCTGTTCTTTTATCACTCTGGTTTTCACTCTTATTTTTCTCTTCAAATCGTGGGTGCAAAATGAAGTGCTCTCATTGAGTATTTAAGTCTGTTATAAATGCTCAAGGACTCGTCGGGTCATGAAGATGGAGTTCATCGGGAAGACTTTCAAAATCATCGTTAGTGATGTCAGGATGCTTGCAATGGCTATTACAAATTTTTATTTTACTGATGAATATCAGTATTCTGTCATGACAAATTTATAACTTTGCTTCCTTACTGACAGGTGTCGAGTTACATTAGCAAGTTATCCATTTTATGTGTTACCAAAAATTCTCGATAAGTGTAGACAACTCATTCTTTATACTCACCAATTATTTTTGGTTTGTGTTTACCGATGGGGTTGTTTTCTTAGAATTGTAACAAGTAACATAATATGCATCTTTACTTATGCAGATTTTGACTATGTATCAATTTGTATAATGGAACTGATGCAAAATATAACTTCATGTAGTGCAGTTCCATACTTACTTGTTCAACTTAAGTGGAGGTGGTGATGTCACCAGATCCATTAGATGGGGTGTCACCATTTTCATTTCTTTGTCTAGCTTCATCATTGATTGAATCTTTTCTCCACATTTTGTCTCTAGCCCTCTGGATATCTTCAACATTGGGATATGTGCTTGTCTCTATCATTCAGTCTTTGCAGTCTTTCTTGAGATGACCAACTTTGTGACAGTATAAGCATGCCATTTTGGGGTTTGTCCAGCCTCTAGACCTTTTGGTCAATGACCTCATGCAGTTTGTAGTACTGTGACCATGTCTACCACATGATGTATAGTTTGTCCAAGTACTATAGTCTCATACATATTGATTACCGATTCTCTTTGGTTGATAGGGAGTTTCTTGACCTTTAGGCTTCCATGCTTTCCTTTTCTTTTTCCATCATTCATTATTTGTGTACCCATTCATTTTTCATGTAGGACTATATTTGTCCATGTAGGTTTCCTTCTTTGGTTGTTCCATATTAGACTTACATTCATATGCTTTATGTCCTTTCTTGTTACATTTATAACATAATCCTATGAATGAAGATGTAGATTTAGGAATACCTTTCCTTTTACCTGTACACACATTTGATGTGTGGCCTTACTTTCCACAGTGTTTGCATGTAAGCTTTCTTGGTCTTGGATTTTCATAGACATTCTTTGGATTGGCTTGATTTGGTGATTCTCCATTTTCGGTAAAGCCTAGACCATTTTTGTTGTTGACTCTTCGTTGTCCTTCGAGAAAATCATCCATTCTTTTATTTCTATCTTCAGCCTTTCTGATAACTTCATTATGTTGTTTCTGAACTCTAACCTCATGCTTTAGTTTTTCATTTTCTTCTCTTAGTTCACCAATAGCATGAGTTCTATATTCATTTGGTTTTCTTCTTGACTCATAAGAATAATCTGATTTGTAATCTCATGGTGATTCTTATCATGTCTTTGATTTTCTAACTCCTTTTCTTGTAGCTTCTCTATAATCTTCCTCCTACCATCAATAGCTAGCATTCTTTCTATTTCAACTTGTCTAGCAAAACTCATCACATCAATCATTCTTACCATCTGGGTCTCTTGACCGATTTGCAGCATCTTTATTTGTTCTGTCAGATGTTGATTGGTCTCCTTTAGACTTGCGATGTTCTCTTCTGATGTATCTAACGCATTACTTGTATTTGATCCTAAAGATTCAAAGAAATCTGGAATCTCTTCTTCTTGATAATCTTTTTCATTGCTCTGAGTTGTTATACCTTTTCTCTCATCTATCATCTCTCTCATCTTGACTCTTGCTTCTTTATACTATTCATAGAACATTTGTATCTCAATCTTTTCATTCTCAATATTCTTATCAAGTTTATACTTCTCTATTGTATGATCTTTTCTCTTAAGCCTTTAAGCTTTCCAAGAAGAGACTTAGCTCTAATACCAATTGTTGGGATTAATGGGAAGTAGTACTAAGAGGGGAGGGGTGAATTAGTACCTCTAAAACTTTTAACACTTTTCACCTTTGATCATTAGTAATCATTCTTTACTATATTACTAACCATTTCTAATGTTCTTCTTATGCATGTAGCATTAATTCATAATCTTCAATTGTTTGCAACATTCATAGAAACATTCATGAAAATAATAAACACATAACACAAGATATGATATCACAGAAAAATCCTGTTAGGAAGTAAAAACTACAGTGGGGATGGCACCCACAAAACTTCACTATCTGCAAAATGGAAGGGATCTAGTAAAGGCTTACAATTGATCACTTCTAATGATCAACCCTATTAGGAGTGTTAAAGTGGAGACCTGTTAAGATCTACTCTATTAAGAGCTTTAGCAACACTAATTTAAGTGTGCACTTGGTTAAGAGATTTACAATAGGACTATTAGGTCCAGCTTTCTTGAAAGGATTTCTTAAGTGTACTACACTTGTTAGAATGAGTATATTATGTTTGACCTGACTATATGCAATCTATAATTTCTGATCATAGATCTATTAAAGCTATCATAATATGAATATCACTTATAGTGATTGATTAATACCTTTTCTCTGCTCATCAGTAGCCTATGTTCTATTCTTGAAACTGATTTGATCATTTTTTGTTATTCTACATGAATTCTCTTGTCTGATCCTTAGATGCTCTCAGTGGCTACAATCATCATCGAACAACATGTTCACAATAGATTGAGCATCTATTTATATAAGTATTTGACCTATTCTAGAATCACGCATTACAATGTTAACTCTTGATCCAAGGTTTACAACTTGACCTTGATCCTTTAGTTTGCATGTTTTAAAATAGTTAAACTAATTAAAACAATAATAATTACATTGCTTCCTCCACACATAATGGCTTTAAAAAAAATCAAGAAGCTAAATATACAACTTCAGTGTTTTATCTGACGTGGAAAGTCAGATCCACTTTTTGCAGGATGTAACTGACTGTCGATTCTTGGTCGTTGGGTTGAACTGAAAGTTTGTCGGCGTTCCTTCATTGAATTGATCATCAGGTTCCCTTCATTTTTTGGGTTCCTCTCTTTTCTATTTCATCAGGTTGCACTGTTTTTACTCATCGGGTTCCTTTATCCTTTTTGTCATCGGGTAAGACTAAATAGTGTTTGTTGGGATGCTTTGTACTTGGTAGTATCGGGTAACCTTGGTGTTGGGTAGTGTATTGCCCTATCTGTCGATGTAGTGTAAACCGATGGTGTAGATCATGTTTTTCCTTGTATATACTAATGGAAAAATATAATGCCTTCATTTTCCATCACCTTTTCTTTTGAACTTAGAACACAATCTAGCAATTGTCTCCTTATTTTGTCTAGGTTTATATTATTAGACATAGTTTTTCTTCACAGGAAAATATTTGGGCTATAATTATACCAAAAACTTGTCTTTCATACTCTGAATTAAGATATTAATGTTGTAATCTATCAAATATAAACATACTAGCATTAGTACTATCTTGTATAAAATCAAGTGTAAATCCATTAAATAGATTTTGACTGTAAAGCATTGTACATTTAATCTAATCATGATTTATATTTGATAGGAATGCTAAGAATATTACTTGTTGAATTATATAATCATTCTCTCAAATTTTAAATGGAAACAATCCACTAACAATCCACTAGGGAATTATTAATACAAACAATCCATCTTGTATAAAATCAACTTATGCAAACAATCCACTAGGGCATTATTAATACATGACCAAATCTCTTCACAAAAATATATAACTTTGGAACTATAAAATAAGATTTTAGAGGAAATGTTCCACTAATTTATAGACCATTCCTACGGTTGAAATGAAAGTTATGTATTTTCAGAGAAAGTATATGCACAGGTGACAAACATGTAGATTTGACCAAGCACTACTTGGAACTTGACCCAGTAACAAATGGACTTGTGATGATTTTCACAATAGTACATCTGTTTCTGGGTAAGCTCCTTGTAGTACTTAAGAAAATCTACATGTTCATCACCTATGCATATACCTTCTCTAATCAGCTTGTATATACAAGTGAAGGTTGTATATTTTGTATATGTTGTGTGTGTGTGCACGCACATGTGTGTGTGTGTGTGTGTGTGTGTGGAAGAAAAATCACCTGAGCAAGTGAATAAAGGTATGATGCCCCTCTCATAGACAGGCCTGCAATATCTCTGAAATTGATCGCTTATCCATCATCAACAAGTGAAGAGGACAAGATCACAATCATCGCTTATTCTAAACATCCTATTGAAGGATTGTAGTAAGTTGGTAACTCTAACCAACTTTGGAAAGGGTAGGCCTAAAGTCTACACTGCTAGTTGTGCAAAAACAAATTCACAAAAACAAAATCTTACTGAATCTCCAAATGTAAGGTTATAGATTCATAAAAATACCAATTGATTCGAGGGAAATAACTACTCACTTCTTTTTTCTTCATGTTTTATGCTACAAATGTGAAGGTATTTTTTGATGTTTTAAAGAAACCCACTATAAGTCACAGACCAAAATCTAGACTTAGTCTTGGCACTCACCACTTACTAGCCCAATCATGATATTAAATTCCATATTCAAGAATATAAAAATTACTTATGCACTACTAACTTAACTCCAAACTTGGAGTATGAATTCCCAACTACTCCATGCTAACTGGTGAATGATGTCAATGATGTAGTTGGTTGGTAAATGCATTTAATGCTTTGACTTGTGTAGGTGTTCTCTAGTTTTCAATAATGTAAACTTTAAGGTTCTATTTACAAAGATGCTTTTATTTAGTGGGGTCCTAGATTATTTCTAATGATATAACATATTTCCTACACCTAGACCCTACACACCTTTTCAAGGCCAATGTTTATGCAGGATATGTAATGCACTCTAATTGGATAATTTTTTGTATTTATTAATTAAATAAAAAATACAACATCGTTCTATTCTAATATTCCATTTAATTCATAAATGCATACAATTGTCCAATCCAATGCATTTTATATGTTGCATAGATAATTCCCTACTCAAGACAAAGATATTGGGCATATATGCTCTTCTTTTATCTTCAAAAATTCTTCTTCTCGGATTTTCCTTGAGTATACTTGCTATAATGGTTTTTCTTGTCTTTTCTCTTGTCATGATGTACTTATTTCTCTCCACTTCTTTCACTGTTAACATATGGACATTTGGCCACATAATGATCTATATCGCCATAGTTAAAACATTTTAAGAGTATATTTTCCTTTTTGTTTGTTGGATCCTTTATTGAGTTTCTTTACAAAGTAACATTCTTCCTCACTACTAGAAGTTTTTCTTGTTGTTGGAACTTTATGATGAAATACAACTAATTGTATGTTTGAATTCATTTGTTGATATTCAATCGAGTTGCAGAAGTGATGATAAGCATTATTAATTAATGTATTGTCATTTATGTCAACTTATTTGAGTATTATTATGGTGGTAAACATTTATTGTGAATTTAAGATCTAGAACAAACAATGTTTATGTGGTCGATAAATGAAGATTTTTGTATACACCGAGAGATAATGTAAACCAAGTAAAATACAGTGTATATCGAGCACAGTGATAACCGAGCTAGCGATTGCCGACACAACACGGTTAACACTAAGACCAAGCAATTAATTCAAACTAAGGCCAAATTGGATGCTGAGCTAGAAATTGATGATTTTGAGGTAAAAGATAATTTTTTTAATTTAATCAAATGGTTATTAAAATTCAAGTAAGATCGGACGATAGAGATTGAAACATGTTTTAACACAATTGCTGAGGATGGATCAAGTGGGAAAATGAATGATGAAGATTAAGCGGCAAGATTTGAAGGATGAAAATTAAATGAGCTATGATGTCTATATAAGAGACACGATATTCATTATGAATAGATGCCACACAAGATGCACACATGCAAATTTTATGCATGACTGATCAAACTGGTTAAAGACAGAACCGAGCATTATTCTACAGACATTGCCGATAAAATAGAGAAAAGATCATTATTGAGCAGAACAAGCATGAAGCATGAGATGAACTGAAGTGAACAAATTGATCAGAGGTATTACATACTTAGCATAGATCTGAATATCTAAAAATCAAATTTGTATTTTAATCAAATCATTATTATATCAGTTTAACTATTGTTACAGACAAAACCCTTACCAAAGGATATATTTGAGTACTTGAGAGGTAGACTAGGGGTTTGTCCCTTGTCTATTGGTAACTAAGTTGAGTAGGAGGTTGCATCAACCTACATGAAATTAGAATATCAATCATGTTGATGCAAAGATGAACTAGACCAACACAAAGATATTAGTACACTGAAAGGTACCTATTGCACTAAAAATCAGAGATACTTTTATTTGGCTACTGAAGAGCTGCATATTTCTTTTTGGCATTATTATCAAAGGGAGAGAGAATTCATGAAATATATAATGAGAGAGAGATGATCAATGAAATATCTATCCACTAAAGGGAGAAAAGAGAAATGGGGAGACATGTCTAATCTATAGAGAGATTCAAGAACAGAGTAGTCAAAATTGTAGGGAGATTCTGCATGGTGAGTTTTTATATTGAGACCGTTTATATTCAAGCTAGGGAGAGCTACAGAATTGTTGTAGTTCTAAAACAGAAGTTTGGTATTTATTGTATGGCATTTTATATTGCATATTTCATATTGTGTTTCCATCAATGCCAAAGGGAGAGATTGATGAATTACAACTGATTGTGTGTTTGATGTCATTTGTTGATATTCAACCGAGTTGCAAAAGTGATGATAAACAGTATCAGTTAATGTATTGTCATTAATGTCAACTTATTTGAGTATTCTTATGGTGGAAAAAATTTGTTTTGAATTGAAGATTGGGAACAAATAATGTTTATGTGGTCAGTAAATGAAGAGTTATGTATACACCGATGGATAGTCTAAACCGAGTAAAAGACAGTGTATACCAAGCACAGTGATAACCGAGCTAGGGATCACCGACACAACATGGTTAACACTAATACCAAGCAATTAATTCAAACTGAGGCTAACATGGATTCTAACCTGGAAATTGATGATTTCAAGGTAAAAGACAAAGTTTGTTATTTGATCAAATGACTATTAAAATTCAAGGAAGATCAGACGACAGAGATTGAAACATGTTTTTAACACAGCTGCTGAGAATGGATCAAGCGAGAAAATGAATGATGGAGATTAAACGACAATATTTTAAGGATGAAAATTAAATGAGGTATGATTTCTATATAAGAGACAAGAGATTCATTATGAATAGACACCACACAGGATGCACACATGCAAATTTTATGCATAACTGATCAAACTGGTTAAAGACAATCCAAGCATTATTTTGTAGACATTGTCAAGAAAACAGAGGAAAGAGCATTACCGAGTAGAACAAGTATGAAGTATGAGATGAACTAAAGTGAACAAATTGATTTGAGGTATTATGTACTTAGCATAGATCTGAATATCTACAAATCAAATTTGTATTTTAATCAGATCATTATTGTATTAGTTTAACCATTGTTATAGACAAATCTCTTAACCAAGTAGGACAGTGAAATTCCTTATTATAACATTCAGATAATGTTGATTGTTTGCTTGTTGACCCCATAGTGAATGCATGGTCAAGAGAGAAATGTTAGTTTTAAATCCTCTAACAAGGTCACATTTAACAGTGTGCATTGTAACCTTTAAAAAGGTTGTCTCTTCACCGAGCTCACTTCAGAAGAGTGAAAATATTTTGGGTTACCGGTCCTAGGTGGTTTTTCCCTTAGCTAGGTTTCCATGTTAAAAATCTATGTCAATGTGCATGAATGTTGTGGATTTTTATTTTACTTTACACTTTATTTTATTGACCTAGATCAGTAATCACAATATTAATTTACTAATATTCTGTAAACACTATTGCTGAAAGTTTAAGATTACAGAATACATTTTCACCGAGTTGAATTATATGTTTAATTCATTTTGGTCTACATCTGGAGAAATTTGGGACTGTAGGATAATTTGTGAGGAGACTGATTCTAAATGATTCACCCCCCTCTTAGTTATTCTAACACTTTATTCTTCATTCTTCTTGATGCTATGAAGATCTCTTTTAGTTTTGATGGTTTTCCATTCTCAGTCCTCATTTTGTATGCCACAAGAATGTCATACATCTCATTCATAACCAAGTTGTCTGAATCCTTCATTTCTTTAATGACTAAAACATTTGCATCTAATCTCATGGGGAGAGATCTTAATACTCTTTGCACAATAACCTCGTCATCAATATTTTCTCCAAGACCATGAATAGTGTTTACAATTTATCCACATACAGAAAATATGCAATAACATTTTTTTCTTCATATTTAGTCTTTCTAATTGTCTCATATTGTTTGGATCTTGGCCTTTTTCACTTTGTCGTCTCCTTCATAAGTCTTTTGAAGTTTATCCCACATTTCTGGCATTGAGGTGTAGTGCATTAATTTGACAAATTGGGATTTAGTTAGGTCACTCAAGATTGCATCCATAGCTTAGCATTGTTTTCGTTTTCCCCTTTTCCCACTTGATTTGTAGTTGGAGTAGATGTGCCACATAGTTGTACACAACTAATTGTCATATATCAAATCCTTGAGCCATTAAATAAGAGTGCATTCCTACATTACATTATATATTACCAATAATGTTATCTACTTAGCATTAAATTTTGTCCTTTTTATGCAATAGGGATTGGTTGGGGTCTCATTGAATGAGCCATACTTGATATATAGAGCGGTTTACACTTAAAGATTACCCTTCTTGTTTAACTATTTTAGTATCTGAATAGACATATTAGGAAGGCTAATAGGTACTTCATTAAAAAGATTAGTATATTGTAACATCAAAGAGGAATGTTTCAATGTTCTCAGATTTATTGAAATTGACCTTATTTATAAGCATTAATTTATTTTAACAATACAAAATTGTATAAGTCAATAATTCAAGTCAAATAATTCCTATCAATTTTTTTGAATTATGATTTATATCAATGACATATATCATATTATTATAATATAAATAAATATTTGTGATATATTTTATTTTTATGTTATTAAAGAATTTTTATTTGGAATGGTTGTGATAGGAGTGAAAATGATATATTAAATCAAATATTGTGAGAGATTTTAATAAATAAAGGTATACAAATGTCATTATAGAAGTAGGTACCAACAATATATGGTAAGAATAGAAGATATTTTAATTAGAATGGTGCCTCATGGGAGGGTATAAAAACTCAACATTGAGAGGTAGAAATAAAAATCACGTTACTTGTTATTAATATTATATTCATTTATAAACTATAGAAAAAGTTTACTGAATCAATCTCCCAGAAGTGCAGCTCGGGAAGCATCCCTAAGGCTAATCCTAATTGATGGCAAATTTTATAAATACTATATGAATTTTCTGCCAATGTTGTCATTAATACGTAACAATGCCAAAGTAATCCATCAAGAGCTCTAATTTCAATGCAAAATAATATATCATATCAACCCATAAAAGGGTCTAGCCAAATTTCAACAACTAAAATATCAATATGTGAAAAAGCTCGAAGGTTTGAGGAATTTTTTCATGTAGATAATCCAAGAGTGTCCAGTTCCCTTGGTACTATGTGTCATCCTAGTGAACTAAAAATGAAGCTCCAGAAGCAACAAAGCAGTTTGAATGCTACAACATCTTTCCTTCCCATTTGAACAAGATAGAGTTAGTTTTCATTTTATTTGCATCCTTACAAGCATTTTATGTAATACATTTGATTGTCAAATTCTTATGAACTATAACAAGCCCTTTTAGTAGGGGAAGACAAAAAAGTTAATTCTATTATGAGTAATGCACTGCAGTGCCTCCTTTGTAGCCCTTTATAATATGTATATTAACAATATATTTCAGGTGCTTGCACTATTCACTTAAAAAATATGCATTGAAGGGGATAAGGGTTTTTCAAATGATGATTAAATTTTGTTTATGAATAGGAAACACTGATTTATCAGGCACAAAAAGATTTACAAATTAGTGTAAAAATCTTCTAACAATCAATGAATAGATCATGCTTCCAAGTGGTGTCAAACTTTTCTATTTTACTTGATAGAGTCGTTTATAGACAAAATTTATAGACCTTCCATTTGACATCGCAAATAAAGTTAGATTTGCTCTTATTATAAAGCTACTTCTGAAAACCCAACTATACAAGTCAAAACTAGAATACTAGAGTTGGACTCCCAAATATGAGCTTGACAATGATTGCAACTAGTGCTTTTATATATATATATATATATAGCCCAAACTCAAATGTCAAGATCACATGCACACAGTAGTTGCAAAATAAAATCTATCTACTTAAGTTTTGGCTTTATATTTTTGTTATCATGTAGTTAAATTCAATTGTGCCTAAATAGAATTTGAAACCATAAATTTTGTTTCTTTTTATGTACACGAGTCACTTTTGATGCATTAACGAGATAACAAAGGCATGGGAATGATATCGAAAAGAAGAGATAGAGGATTAAAAAATAAAAGATTGGAGGTTATCATGAAGCAGAAAGAAAAGAGGATAAAGTCATGGGTAAGGAAACCTAAGAAAAAATAAGGGAAGTGCAAGGCTAGCAAGGTGGATATGACCAATATGTAGAAAAAGCTTAAGTTCAAGTAGAGAAGAACCTACATATTTCAAGGTATGATTCCTTTCCAAATTGGAAATATGTTCAATTTGCATGTGGCTTTGACCAGGGTATGATTTTTTGCACACAAGTTCATTTATAATTGTTACAATCACCTATGTGTACCTCAACAATTCTAGATGTGTCAAGGTGATTCTCGCTAGTAGCGGACATCACTTTCCAAGTAGTTTGTTTTGCATTTAAACATTAATAATGTACACAAACCTTAACCTTTTAATCATTTTCACTTCGATTTGTTTGATGAGTCAAGAAACAACAAATAAATGCATTCTTTGTTTTGGGTAACAAGGTTAAAAACATATAAAGCTTCCATGCTATATTTTTCGGGGATTCTAGTCAGTGTAAATGTGTATCATGCCCAAAAGTTGGGCAAAAACACACCAACAAAAATTTTAATAACACACTAAAGGATGGCCATACTATCTTAAAGGAAACACTTGCATGCAAAATGGTGCAGAAGAGAAACATAAATTAGAAAGGTCATATGAGGTAGGATAGCCCTTGGAACTATCCTACAGGGATCCTTAAGTCTCATGCTTCAATCGACATGCTAATCAAGATAGTTGACCAAAAGTAAACCTGGGTTTACCAAAAAGTCAACCATACCTGATAAGTGTCAAAAAGATTATACAAGGGTCTGCTAAGCCCTAAGGAAGGATCACACATGTAAACTGAGATAGTTGACCAAAAAGTCAACCATCTCCAAAAGGTGTGAAAATGAATTCCTAGGTTCCAAGGGGTACAGGGAACACCTAGAACAAATATTGGAATGGTTGGACAAGGTTGACTATGGTGCATGATATAGGTCAACAGGTGATGATAATAACCTAAAGGTGTAATGCGATGATAAGGATTTGTTATGATTCCCCTTATCGTCAAATCACCTAAAGACAAAATGAATAATCTAGTTAAATAATTAAAGATTTAAACTTTCTTTACTATGTTAATTAATAAATTACCCCTAAAAAAAATTCTAACATTAAAATAAAACCAATATTACAATCTTTACTAAATCATCAAAATAATTTGAATTTGCTTAAAATAAAAGTATATTTCCTATTTAACAACTAAAATAATCACATCCTCAAAGCATTTCCTCCTTTTGATTAAGTTCATATTTGCATCTAATTAAAACAATAAATCCAATCGTTAAAAAAATGTTATATCTAATTAAAATCTATACTGTAATTTAATCATATCTACAAAATAAAATACCTTTTTCCAAAATTAATCTTTTATACCATAAAAATTATTCTACAAAAGAAATCTAATTTAAATGCTTTAATTATAAAACAAATTCTATATAAGGGTGGCTAAACATGGACATTCAATCAATGATCATGGTGTGGGCTCTCGAGCTTGAGGTGGAGCATGATGAATCTTGAATGGTTTTAATTAAGCTTTTTAACAATGATGTTTTGGAGGCCATGTACTCATTCTTTGAATGGGTGTGGCCGGGGGTGGGTTTCAATTATAGAGGGCATAGCTGATGAAGACAAAGAAAGGGTGCAAGGAATTATTCCCTTTGTTCGTTGGCCATGGGGTTTGAACAAAGAGGACTACAAGAAGGATAGGTTCATTAGCTGGGAATCCTTCAAGGAAGCTATTCATGATCACCCTCCCCCACCTGGGGTTGTGGATGCTAAGATGAATCCTTTTGTTCCAAGGAGGAGGAGGTCTGTGGGAGTTAATCCCAAAGAACGGGCAGCATAAAGACATGATGACTCAAGAAATGGTTTTTTAAATAGGAGACTATTATAGCTAGGCGTTCCAAATTTTGGGAAGCCCTAATGGCAAGAATGTTACTAAGTGAGGTTGCAGTCCATCCCATGTTTCAGTTTTTTTCCCCTGGTAACGCCAATATAATGGCAAGATCAATGGAGATCTGCGGTGCACAAAAGAATATTCATGATTTTTAGTCACACCATCCTTTTCACTGCAACATGGAGTAGTTTCTTTTTGTGTTGTCCAATTTTTTGAACAGAACATAATCATGAACTGAAGGCCTTTTAATGGTGTAGGTTTATAGGTGAAGGTTATAGTGTTGCATGGGTGATGTAACCTTTCCACCCTTATGCATACAATTCTAAAAGTTAGAACGAATCATATTTGACATACTTGAAATGTAAACATGTTTTTTGATATTAATAATACTCTGAAATATTACTGATAAAAAAAAAAAATTCTATATAAAATCAAAATAGAAAAATTAACACCTAAAAACTAAAATGAGATATATCTTATTAAAATATTAACCCTATCTAAACATTAATTATGCATCTAAAACAAAATCAAATCTAATCTAATAATAAATCAAATACCTAATGATAACATGTTTTATTGTAGAAAATTAATATAATTCAAAACTCTAAAAGTAATCTTATCAAAACCTAGAATCCTAACCCTAACATCTATCTCGAAATCCCATTGCTTCTACTAAACTTGAAGAAGATCAAATAAGATAATAATTTATTTTTAAGCTCTAGTGATACATACTTTAATCTATATATATATATATATAGAGAGAGAGAGAGAGAGAGTTATTAAACTAAAACCTTATTTATTTTCCTAACCCTAAATATCGTTAAGTCTTTTGTTGTTTTGCAGGATTCAGCTTGGGAGAGGGATTCATGGCGGCGGATGTTATCAAAGGAGGCAGAGCGACGAGTTGGGGCGGTGGACAAAGCTACATGGGGAGCGACAAAGGGAAGGAGGAGGGAGTCGGTAGGCGGTGGCAGCACTGCCCCACTGTGCATGCACAGTGGGCAGCCCATGCGCTACCCCCCCCACCATAGGGAAAATAAAGGAGAGGGTGCGGGGAATGGCTATTGCCAAAACCCACCACCAAAACACAGTCCCTCAAAAACTACAACACTCAGCACTAAAAATCTTTAAACAAAACTGCGTTACATTTTTAGAAAAAGATTAATAGTTTATATATATATATATACACACACTGTAAGAAAACTGAAAATAATAATGACTGGTGCTCTTTCTTTTTTTAAAACCTCTATCCCAAAATAGGGGATGTATAGGAGATTAATTTATTTAATTTTATTTCACATTTAGTTTCTATAATTTATTTCTAACATAATTGTTTAGGCTTAGGATTACCACCCCAACTCAGGCATTAGGGTTGCACAACAATTCCATCTTGACAATGGAAACCTTCTCTAGCTATAGGTAGGCTATGATTGAGAAGGAGTCTCTAAATTCTAGGCCAGCTCCTATTTGGTGCAGAATATCAGCTCATGATTTGTAACTTGGTAGGGAAAGGGAAAAAAGAAACTTTAAAACTAGAAATAGATAGGGGTGATACACCAAGAATGAATTCAGACTTTTGATGGAAACATAAGACAATAACTACAACTCATATATCAAAGGCTTAACACTTCAAATCCATGTTCAACATATAGGCTAATAGATTTCACTACTAGGGTTAAACCACAAATAGCTCAAATGATCAGCAAACATACATTTTCCATACAAGGTTTGAAAAATAACACTTGCAAAGAAAGATGAAAATAGGATCATAGAATGAAAACTCCAAATGTATGAGCCAATGAAAAATCCACTTTATTTCACACCAAAATCTGACAGAATGGATTACAAAATGAACTCCAAAACATCTAGGAATAAAAAGTTCACTATATGCCTTCTCTCCAAAATTGCAACCCAATGGATACAAAATGCATAAAAAAGGTCTACAGGAACAAATAGTTCACTAAAAGCACCTCCTTTCTAAATTCTGAACCCCTAAACATGAAGTAAAAATTCCACTAAATAGCCCACATGGCTAATCTTGAAAATGAGATCTCCCTCCAAAAAGTCCCCTCCAAACAAAAAGATCATCCTAATTCTTAGGCAGAAATCATGCCTAAAACTTAGCCTCCAGTCAAGCCCCCTCCAAAAGACATATCCCTAAATTTGAGGCATGATTAGTGCCCTAAAGGCTTATTTTGAAAATGAGATCTCTAGGTTGGCATTTAAAAGATTTTACTCTTTTTACATAATGTCACCAACTTATTACAAAACAAAATACATTACAAAATCTATTTAATATTCAACCTAAATGCATAAACCCCATCCCCATTTGTATAAAAACTCCAACTCCATGACTTGAACCCGACACCATATGACATATCACCCTAACTCACCAAAACTGAGACCATAGCATAAAAAACCCTAACTCTACCTAAGCCAAGATTAACATAACCAATACAATGGAAAAATATCTCCAGTCTGCGTTGTCTAGGTACTACAGTAATAACTTCTCCAGTACTTTGATGGACTCCAAATTTCATTCTTTTGACATAGGCATTTTATATTTCCTTGCATCTGTCATTTGGGTAAGACAAGGACTTTGAAACCCTAGCTACTTGTGCCACCATGGTGTGATTTTGGGCTTTGCTATGAGTAGGAGTGTGTGTTTGTCTATACATGGGCTGGAGGGTTGGTTTTTTTTAACTGTGATGTATGTTCTAAGTGAAATTTTTGGTTGAAGAGCTCAGGCTTCTTCTTCACTTGCTAGAGTAAACTATTGGTTTGTGAGGGGCTTCATACCGTAGAACTTGGGCTCTTCATTTGTTGGCTCTCAGGCTCCATTTGCGAGCTTTTCTATAGAATTTTGAAGCTAAATGCCATAACACATGACACGATCTTGGGCTCGAGCTAGAGACATGATTTCTCTACATAGCACATGGCATTTTTTTTTATTGTAACTCGACCTTGACTGAAAAAACTCATGGTAGTGTAACACGAGCTAGATCCGAGACTATTGTACTATAATAGCTCGGCCTTGATCATGAGCTTGAGCTTGAAATTGGGATCTCAAGGATGAGAACTCGACCTTATTACAAACTCAAATCAACATTATCAGAGATCTCCCCAGCTGAAACTGGAAGTTCACATTTTTCTACTGTTTGAAGCTATTCGTGGAAGTGCTAAGACTTGGCTTTGTTGGCTAGCACTAGCATGTTGCTGGAAATCATGGGCCCTGTTATGTATTTTGTAAGAAACTTGGCCCTCTATTATTATAATTCATGGCTTTGTGACTGTGACTTCATCATGATTGCTCAAATAAAGTCGTGACTCATCTTTGAGTTTCAACCTAAGTTAAAAACTATGAGTTCACACTCAGCAATAGCTCGTCCTTTGACTAATAAGTCACCGATCTTCCTGCAGATCTTAAGCATGAGGCCTATTTTTATGGAGCTCCACCTTTATTGATGTAGGTTATCTTTACACTTCGATAGTATCATGACAAAAACTCAGCTTCCTCCTTCAGACACACTGGCAACAGTCCAAGCTGTGACTGAAATTTTTGACAGCAAACCACCATGTGGGTTCTCTTCAGTAAAAAACATTAATTATGACTGAAAGATGTGGTAGATGCATTCTGTTTTAACTTATAACATCTTTCAGTCATAAGCTTCATGGTTTTTTTTCAAGTTGACTAAAACCATGACATAAAGCATAAAGAAAAGACATAGGCCACTTTGCACATACAGATAAGTTCATTTTCTTCTGTCATTTTCTTATTTTGTTGGCAGCTTGTGTACGTTTTTGTATCTCTAATTTTTCTTTACTATCAACATATGCACATATCATAACCAGGAACCCACTTTGTTGTTAAATAGAAAACTTGTGATGTCATTTAGGCTTTATTTACCAGTGCCCATACTCTGTTTATGAACATACACTTTGGATAAAATGCAACAAACTTATGCTTTACTATTTATAAAAATGCTCCTGCAACTTGCTTACTTTCAGATTTGTCATTTCCATAGTTTGGCTGTAGGTGTATTTAGACTTTGTAAATCTGTAGAAAAGCACTAAACTTACAGCTTGATAAATGAACTCAAAGCATAGCTCACTGTCAACACACTGTCAAAAAAAAGTTATAAGCTTCTATCAATACACAGTCAAACATAATCTGCTCCATAAAAGTAAACCAAAGCCTTAAAAGCTCACTGCATTAGAGTTCCTTTAACATAATCACTATTTAAAATGTGAACTCCCCTAGCTGATTTTGATGAATTTGTAAATTTAATAAGGCTCATCTACAACTGTTTAACTATTCTGCATCTCTTTTCTCTGATTTTTGAAGTTGAAATGAGTTAGCTTAAAACACTGCAAAAAATTTAGTTAAGCTCCCCCAACCACAACATTATGCACTTGTTAGATTAGTGAACACAATAAACAATTTAGTTTATGAAAATGCCAAAATGACATTCTCTTCTGCACACACATCAATTATCTAATTTGCAAGGCTACTTCCTATTTTTGTAACATCCTTCAATTAGGAACAATCTGCATCATCCTATCTCATATGCCTCTCTTATAACAACACTACTATTATGTATTGTGTCCCTTTCCTTTTCTAAACTTCTAAATTCATGCATCCTCAATCCAGTGAGGTTTGAGCATGGGCTCATGACACCCACTAGATTTCTGCATTTCTCTTTTGTTATCTACATTTAGTTACTTGTTCACATATTGCACATACATCACTGATCAACCTGTTAGGTCAGAAAAAAAAATGAGCCAATTAACATTTGTGTATGAGTTTCATATGAGATGACACTCATATATGAATGTTGGTTGTTTTGTTTGTGTTTGTTAACCATACATGATGATGTCATTCTAAAGAAAGTTTTTCTCAAATTCAAGACCTAAATCCCTTTAATTCAGATTCTTCTAGTTCTACAAACACCAATACTTTGAAAATGCAGACTAATAACCATATGTAATAAAATATTTCATAAGGATATGTCCCTTTGATATTCTTTATTCAGTTGATGCTGAGGTATATCTTGTTATTGCATTGATGTTATTGGTAAATATTCAGGTTTTGAAAACCTGATTGGTGTATGTTGTTTGTGGTTCATGTATTGCTTAGATCCAATTGGATCTAACATCTCTTTTCTCTTCATGATGCAGGACACGACCCTAGACCTAATATGTAGAGCTGACTAAAGGATGGACAGAAGACACCATAAAGACTGCACAGAGAAAGACAACCATCATTAAATGCATACAGTCTACTTTACGAGGCAATGCATGGACCCCTACTCATGCTTCAGTCATGCTTTCTTTTCTACAATTACCTCTAAGTTTTGAATCCAAAAGATGTAACATGAAACCTATATGCATACTACATTAAGTTTGAATGCACAATGTAATGGTCAATTAGAATTTTGAATTTTAAAACATGATCAATACTTAGAATACAATTTTATGATATTATGAATACAATAGAAAGGTACTTTTACCATTTTCTGAATAAAAAATATGGAACATATGTACATTTATGTAATTTTTTGTATGTATGATTGTTAGATTACAAATGTGCAAATTTAGGGTAACAATTCTGGCGACCTCTGCTGGATGTCTGCCTGCTAGACATGAACCTAGACCTTATCCCTAGGGAAAAAAGAGTCAACTAACTGGGACATGCATGAATGCAGCCTTATTGAAATGAAAATGTGCCTAGACCTAGACTTATGCAACCTAAAACCTAGAGCTGGACTGTACTTATTGAAATGAAAAACCTAGACTAACCTACTTTAACCAGCTTGAAGCCTGGTTAAACAAAACCATTCATTGATTGTGAAAAATAACTTCCCATCCTTTTAAGTTCACAAAAATCAACATGCTTATGGAAAGATATCATGAGATGAACATAGGCGATATACATGATCATTCACTTGTCAAGGATTCGATTGATATGAAATTTACTTACTTGATCAAGCTGATTGTAAACACCATTATTTTGTAGAGAATCAACAAACACCAACATGACTTTACTTACTTGATCATACGGGACATCAAGCTGATTGAATTCTTTCTCAGCTTTATCTTTTGAAAGAATATTATGCAGAGGTGCTAGTACAAGTTGTACTTCTTTTATAGCCTCGATCCTGTTCAAATGCCTTATAGGATAGCCTTATTTGATAATGAACTTTGAGCTTTCTTTGATAGATACAGGTTCCTGATAAATTTCTCCAGTTTGATAGATCTGCTCATCATGTTGGTTGGGAATAATCTCCTACAGCTTGTAGGTGCTTTCCGAAAATGTTGGCTTGACATCAAGATGCAAGCAGAACTGCTTCATCTCGTACCAAAAAAGATCATCTTCTTCATCTTCCTTATTCATTTTTAGAAGAAGTATTTTATGATCGGCACAATTATTCTGATTTACTGAAATCTTCTTTGTCTTTTGTTGTTCATAAAGATCCTGCTTTAGATCAGCAACCTTCTGCTCAATGCTCTCTTTTTCTTGTTCCAGCTGAAAATGCTTCTCAATTTGAAGTTGATAGCCTCTCTTGTATGTTTCAGCTGTAGAAGCTAGGAATCCCATCTTTTTCTTAAGATCCTATAGCTCCTTTCCATGAAAATCCTCATGAGCTTTCAGTTTCTTTTCTTTCTCTAAATGAAATTCATTACTTCTATAAAACATGGCTTTTATCATATTTCTTTGGTCTTGAACCACTTTTTCACAAACATTCTTCTAAACTTCCAACTCTTCATAGGCATCCTTCTGATCTTGCAACACTCTTTCATGAACCTTCTTTTGTTCTTCTAACCCTCCTGCAAGCTTGCCTTCATTTCTCTTGTATTTCTCCACCAGATACCTCCTGTAACCTTTATCTCACTGAGCCAATGCTTATTTTTGTTGGATTTGGGCCTGATAAGCATGCTCTTCTAGCTTCCTGTCTAGCTCTTTTTGGAATTTAGATTCTTTCTATCTTGTAATATCCTTAATCTGCATAATCATAATTTGCAACATACTTGCAATATCTCTATTTTGTGAATCATTATCATTTGTAGAATGATGAAAATCATATTGGGATTGCTGACCTTGATAGGGCTAAAAATTATTCTCTTGAATAGAATTCTCTTGAAATGATGAAAAACTTGGAAACTGGCCATCTAGGTAAGCATACCCTCCTTGAAAACTTGACATCTTTATTCATCTAAAAGGCTTGAAATCAGAAGATAAAATAGGATTGAAACATACCAGCTTTTCTCCTTTTGAAACAGTAGACTTTCCTTAACGGATCCACCAAATATACAAAATGTGACCTCCTTAAGGTCTTAATCTTGTTGATAGCACACCAGAACCAGCAAGTGATGCAATGCAATTCGACCTGTTCGCTGAAGAACGTGTCCCACCGGGCGTGCCAAAAATTGTTTAGGCTTAGTATTACCACCCTAACTCAGGCATTAGGGTTGTACGACAATTCCATCCTGAAAATGGAAACCTTCTCTACCTGTGGGTAGACTATGATTGAGAAGGAGTCTCCAAATTTTAGGTCAATTCCTATTTGGTATGGAATATCACCTCCTGATTTGTAACTTAGTAGGGAAAGGGAAAAAAGAAACTTTAAAACTGGAAATAGATAGGGGTGATGCACCAAGAATGAATTCATACTTTTGATGGAAAGATAAGACAATAACTACAACTCATATATCAAAGGCTTAACACTTCAAATTCATGTTCGACATATAGGCTAATAGATTTCACTACTAGGGTTAAACCACAAATAGCTCAAATGATCAGCAAACATACATTTTCCATACAAGGTTTTGAAAAATAATACTTGCAAACTCCAATCATAGAATGAAAACTCCAAATGTATGAGCCAATGAAAAATCTACTTTATTTCACACCAAAATCTGACAGAATGGATTGCAAAATGAACTCCAGAAAATCTAGGAACAAAAAGTTCACTATATGCCTTCTCTCCAAAACTACAACCGAATGGATACAAAATGCATAAAAAAGGTCTACAGGAATAAATAGTTCACTAAAAGCACCTCCTTTCTAAATTCTAAACCCCTAAACATGAAGTAAAAGGTCCACTAAATAGCCCACATGGCTAATCTCAAAAATGAGATCTCCCCCCAAAAAGTCCCCTCCAAACAGAAAGATCATCCTAATTCTTAGGCCAAAATCATGCCTAAAACTTAGCCTCCAGTCAAGCCACCTCCAAAAGACATATCCCTAAATTTGAGGCATGATTAGTGCCCTAAATTTAGCCCTAAAGGCTTAGTTTGAAAATGAGATCTCTACATTGGCATTTAAAAGATTTTCCTCTTTTTACATAATGTCACCAACTTATTACAAAACAAAATACATTACAAAATCCATTTAATATTCAACCTAAATGCATAAACCCCATCCCCATTTGTATAAAAACTCCAACTCCATGAATTAAACCTGACACCATATGACATATCACCCTAACTCACCAAAACTGAGAACATAGCATAAAAAACCCTAACTCTACCTAAGCCAAGGTTAACATAACCAATACAATGGAAAAATATATCCAGTCTGCGCTATCTAGGTACTGCAATAATAACTTCTCTAGTACTTTGATGGACTCCAAATTTAATTCTTGTTGACATGGGCATTTTATATTTTCTTGCATCTATCGTTTGGGTAAGACAAGGGCTTTGAAATCCTAGCTACTTGTGCCGCCATGCTATGATTTTGGGCTTTGCTATGAGTAGGAGTGTGTGTTTGTCTGTACATGGGCTGGAGGGTTGGTTTTTTTAACTGTGATGTATGTTCTAAGTGGAGCTTCTGGTTGGAGAGCTCAGGCTTCTTCTTCACTTTCTAGAGTAAACTATTTGTTTGTGAGAGACTTCATATTGTAGAACTTGGGCTCTTCATTTATTGGCTCTTGGGCTCCATTTACAGGCTTTTCTCTAAAATTTTCAAGCTAAATTCTATAACACATGAAACGATCCTAGGCACAGGCTAGAGTCCTGATTTCTCTACATAGAACATGGCATTTTCTGTGATTGTAACTCGGCCTTGACTAAAAGAACTCACGACAGTGTAACACGAGCTAAATCTGAGACTATTGAACTGTAACAGCTCGGCCTTGATCACGAGCTTGAGCTTGAAATCAGGATCTCAAGGATGATAAATTGGCCTTATTACAAACTCAAATTGACATTATCAAAGATCTCTTGATCTAAAACTAGAAGTTCATGGTTTTTTACTCTTTGAAGCTATTCGTGGAAGTGCTGAGACTTGGCTTTGCTGGCTGGCACTAGCACGTTGCTTGAAATCACGGGCCCTGTTATATTTTTTGTAAGAAACTCGGGCCTCTATTATTAAAATTCATGGCTTTGTGACTGTGACTTCAACATGACTACTCAAATAAAGTCGTGACTCATCTTTGAGTTTCAGCCTGAGTTAAAAACTATGAGTTCACACTCGGCAATCGCTCGTCCTTTGACTGATAAGTCACTGACCTTCCAGTAGATCTTAAGCATGAGGCTTATTTTTATGTAACTCTACCTTTATTGATGTGGCTTATCTTTACACTTTGATAGTGTCATGACCAAAACTTGGCTTCCTCCTTCAGACACACTAGCAAGAGTCCAAGCTGTGACTAAAATTTTTGACAGCAAACCACCATGTGGGTTCTCTTCAGCAAAAAATGTAAATTATGACTGGAAGATGTGGTAGATGCATTCAGTTTTAAGTTATGACATATTTCAGTCATAAGCTTCACGGTTTTTTTGCAAGTTGACTAAAACCATGACTTAAAGCATAAAGAAAAGACACAAGCCACTTTGCACATACAGATAAGCTCATTTTCTTCTATCGTTTGTTTATTTTGTTGGCAGCTTGTGTACATTTTTGTATCTCTCATTTTTTCTTTACTGTCAACATATGCACATATCATAACCAGGAACCCACTTTGTTGTTAAATAGAAAACTTGTGTTGTCATTTAGGCTTTATTTACCAATACCCATACTCTGTTTGTGAACATACACTTTGGATAAAATGCAGCAAACTTATGCTTTACTGTTTATGAAAATGCTCCTACAGCTTGCTTACTGTCATATTTTTCATTTCCATAGTTCGATTGTAGGTGTATTTAGACTTTGTAAATCTATAGAAAAGCATTAAACTTACAGCTTGATAAATGAACTCAAAGCATAGCTCAGTTTCAACACACTGTCAAAAACCAGTTATAAGCTTCTATCAATACACAGTCAAACATAATTTGCTCCATAAAAATAAATCAAAGCCTTAAAAGCTCACTGCATTAGAGTTATTGTAACATAATCAATGTTAAAATGTGAACTCCCCTAGCTGATTTTGATGATTTTGTAAATTTAATAAGGCTCATCTGCAACTATTTAACTATTTTGCATCTCTTTTATTTGATTTTGAAGTTGAAACCAGTCAGCATAAAGCAATGCAAAAAATTCAGTTAATCTCCCCCAACCACAACATTATGCACTTGTTAGATTAGTGAACTCAATAAATAATTTAGTTTACGAAAATGCCAAAATGACACTCTCTTATGCACACACATCAATTATCTAATCTGCAAGTCTGCTTCCTATTTTTGTAAAATCCTTCAATTAGGAACAATCTGCATCATCCTATCTCATATGCATCTCTTATAATAGCACTGCTATTATGTATTGTGTCACTTTCCTTTTCTAAACTTCTGAATTCATGCATCCTCAATCTAGTGAGGTTTGAGCATGAGCTCGTGACACCCACTAGATTTTTGCATTTCTCTTTTTTTATCTGTATTTAGTTACTTGTTCACCTATTGCACATACATCATTGATCAACCTGTTAGATCAGCAAAAAAAAATGAGCCAATTAATGTCTGTGTATGAGTTTCATATGAGATGACACTCATACATGAATGTTGGTTGTTTTGTTTATGTTTGTTAACCATACATGCTGATGTTTTTCTAAAGAATTTTTTTTCTCAGATTCAAGACCTAAATCCCTTTAATTTAGATTCTTCTGGTTCTACAAACACCAATACTTTGAAAATGTAGACTAATAACCATATGTAATAAAATATTTCATCAGCATATGTCCCTTTGATATTCTTTATTCAGTTGGTGCTGAGGTATATCTTGTTATTGCATTGATGTTATTGGTAAATATTCAGCTTTTGAAAACCTGATTGATGTATGTTGTTTGTGGTTCATGTATTTCTTAGATCCAATCGGATCTAACATCTTTTTTCTCTTCGTGATGCAGGACAGGACCCTAGACCTAACATGTAGAGATGACTAAAGGATGGATAAAAGACAAAATGAAGACTGGACATAAAGACAACCATCATTAAATGCAGACAGTCTACTTTATGAGGCAATGCATGGACCCTTACTCATGCTTCAGACATGTTTTCTTTTCTGCAATTACCACTAAGTTTGGAATCCAAAAGATGTAACATGAAACCTATATACATACTTCATTCGGTTCGAATGCACAGTGTAATGATCAATTAGAATTTTGAATTTTAAAACATGATCAATACTTAGAATACAATTTTCTGATAGTATGAATGCAATAGCAAGGTAATTTTACCATTTTCTAAATAAAAAATATGGAACAGATGTACATTTATGCAATTTTTTGTATGTATGATTGTTAGATTGCAAATGTGCAAATTTAGGGTAACAATTCTAGTGACCTCTGCTAGATGTTTGCCTGATAGACATGAACTTAGACCTTATCCCCAGGGAAAAAAGAGTCAGCTAACTGGGACATGCATGAATGCAACCTTATTGAAATGAAAATGCACCTAGACCTATACTTATGCAACCTAAAACCTAGAGCTGGACTACACTTATTGAAATGAAAAATCTAGACTAACCTACTTTAACCAGCTTGAAGCCTAGTTAAACAAAACTATTCACTGATTGTGAAAAATATCTTCCCATCCTTTTAAGCTCACAATAATCAATATGCTTCTGGAAAGCTATCATGAGATGAACATAGGAGATATACGTGATCATTCGCTTGTCAAGGATTCGATTGATATGAAATTTACTTACTTGATCAAGCTGATTGTAAACACCATTATTTTGTAGAGAATCAGCAAATAGCAATAGGACTTTACTTACTTGATCATATGGGATAGCAATCTGATTGAATTCTATCTCAGCTTTATCTTTTGAAATAATATTATGCAGAGGTGTTGGTACAAATTGTACTTCTTTGCTAGCCTCGATCCTATTCAAATGCCTGATAAGACAGCCTTGTCTGATAATGAACTTGGAGCTTTCTTTGATAGATACAGGTTCCTAAGAAATTTCTTCAATTTAATAGATCTTCTCATCATGTTGGTTGGGAATAATCTCCTATAGCTTGCAGGTGCTTTCTAGAAATGGGGGCTTGACATCAAGATGCAAGAAGAACTGCTCCATCTCGTACCAAAAAAGATCATCTTCTTCATCTTCCTTATTCATTTGCAGAAGAAGGATTTTATGATCAGCACAATTATTCTAATTTACTAAAATCTTCTTTTTCTTTTGTTGTTCATAAAGATCCTACTTTAGATCATCAAGCTTCTACTCAATGCTCTCTTTTTCTTGTTCCAGCTGAAAATAATTCTCAATTTGAAGTTGATAGCCTCTCTTGTATGTTTCAGCTATAGAAGCCGGGAATCCCATCTTTTGCTTAAGATCCTATAGCTCCTTTCCTTGAAAATCCTCATGAGCTTTCAGTTTCTTTTCTTTCTCTAAACAAAATTCATTGCCTTTATCAAACATGGCTTTTATCAGATTTCTTTGGTCTTGAACCACTTTTTCACAAATATTCTTCTGAACTTCCAACTCTTCATAGGCATCCTTCTGAGATTGCAACACTCCTTCATGAACCTTCTTTTGTTCTTCTAACCCTCCTGCAAGCTTGCCTTCATTTCTCTTGTATTGCTCCACCAGATACCTCTTGTAACCTTGATCTCGCTGAGCCAATGCTTGTTGTTGGATTTGGGCCTAATAAGCATGCTCTTCTAGCTTCCTGTCCAGCTCTTGTTGGAATTTAGATTCTTGTTGTCTTTTAATATCCTCAATCTACATAAGCATATTCTGCAACATACTTTCCATGTCTCTATTTTGTGAATCATTATCATTTGTAGAATGATGAAAATCATATTGGGATTGCTGACCTTAATAGGGCTGAAAATGATTCTCTTGAACAAAATTCTCTTGAAATTATGAAAAACTTGGAAACTGACCATCTAGGTAAGCATACCCTCCTTGAAAACTTGACATCTTTATTCATCTGAAAGGCTGGAAATCAGAAGATAAAATAACATTAAAACATACCATCTTTTCTCCTTTTGAAATTGTAGACTTTCCTTCACGGATCCACCAGATATGCAAAATGTGACCTCCTTAAGGTCTAAATCTTTCTGATAGCACACTAGAACTAGCAAGTGATGTAATGAAATTTGACCCGTTCACTGAAGAACGTGTCCCACTAGGCTTGCCAAAAATTGTTCAGGCTTAGGATTACCACCCCAACTCAGGCATTAGGGCTGCACGACAATTCCATCCTAACAATGGAAACCTTCTCTAGCTGTGGGTAGACTATTGTTGAGAAGGAGTCTCCAGATTCTAGGCCGGTTCCTATTTGGTACGGAATATCACCTCCTGATTTGTAACTTAGTAGGGAAAGTGAAAAAAGAAACTTTAAAACTGGAAATAGATAGGGGTGATACACCAAGAATGAATTCAAACTTTTGATGGAAAGATAAGACAATAACTGCAACTCATATATCAAAGGCTTAACACTTCAAATCCCTATTCAACATATGGGCTAATAGATTTCACTACTAGGGTTAAACCACAAATAGCTCAAATGATCATCAAACATACATTTTCCATACAAGGTTTTGAAAAATAATACTTTGAAAGAAATATGAAAATAGGATCATAGAATGAAAACTCCAAATGTATGAGCCAATGAAAAATCTTCTTTATTTCACACCAAAATCTGACAGAATGGATTACAAAATGAACTCCAATACATCTAGGAACAAAATGTTCACTGTATGCCTTTTATCCAAAACTGCAACCCAATGGATACAAAATGCATAAAAAAGGTCTACAAGAACAAATAGTTCATTGAAAGCACCTCCTTTCTAAATTCTAAACCCCTAAACATGAAGTAAAAGGTCCACTAAATAGCCCACATGGCTAATCTCGAAAATGAGATCTCCCTCCAAAAAGTCCCCTCCAAACAGAAAGATCATCCTGATTCTTAGGCCAAAATCATGCCTAAAACTTAGCCTCCAATCAAGCCCCCTCGAAAAGACATATCCCTAAATTTGAGGCATGATAAGTGCCTTAAATTTAGCCCTAAACGCTTATTTTGAAAATGAGATCTCTAGGTTGGCATTAAAAATATTTTCCTCTTTTTACATAATGTCACCAACTTATTACAAAACAAAATACATTACAAAATCCATTTAATATTCAACCTAAATGCATAAACCCCATCCCCATTTGTATAAAAACTCCAACTCCATGACTTGAACTCGACACCATATGACATATCACCCTAACTCACTAAAACCAAGACCATAGCATAAAAAACCCTAACTATGCCTATGCCAAGGTTAACATAACCAATACAATGGAAAAATATCTCTAGTCTGCACTGTCTAGGTACTGCAGTAATAACTTCTCCAGTACTTTGATGGACTCCAAATTTCATTCTTTTTGACATAGGCATATTATATTTCCTTGCATCTGTCATTTGGGTAAGACAAGGGTTTTGAAACCCTAGCTACTTGTGCCGCCATGCTATGATTTCAGGCTTTGCTGTGAGTAGGAGTGTGTGTTTGTATATATATGGGTTGGAGGGTTGGTTTGTTTAACTGTGATGTATGTTGATCTAAGTGGAGCTTCTGGTTGGAGAGCTCGGGCTTCTTCTTCACTTGCTGGAGTAAACTATTTGTTTGTGAGGTGCTTAATACCGTAGAACTTGGGCTCTTCATTTGTTGGCTCTTGGGCTCCATTTGCAGGCTTTTCTCTAGAATTTTGAAGCTAAATGCCATAACACATGACACAATCTTGGGCTCGGGCTAGATTCATGATTTCTCTGCATATCACATGGCATTTTCTGTGATTGTAACTTGGCCTTGACTGAAAGAACTCACGACAGTGTAACATGATCTAGATTCGAGACTATTGAACTATAACAACTCGGCCTTGATCACGAGCTTGAGCTTGAAATTGGGATCTCAAGGATGAGAACTCGGCCTTATTATAAACTCAAATCGGCATTATCAGAGATCTCCCGAGCTGAAACTAGAAGTTCAAGTTTTTTTACTGTTTGAAGCTATTCATGGAAGTGCTGAGAGTTGGCTTTGCTGGCTAGCACTAGCACGTTGTTGGAAATCATGGGCCCTGTTATGTATTTTGTAAGAAAGTTGGGCCTCTATTATTATAATTCATGGCTTTGTGAATATGACTTATACATGACTGCTCAAATAAATTCATGACTCATCTTTGAGTTTCAGCCTGAGTTAAAAACTATGAGTTCACACTCGACAATAGCTTGTCCTTTGCCTGATAAGTCACCGATCTTCCTGCAGATCTTAAGCATGAGGCTTATTTTTATGTAACTCCACCTTTATTGATGTGGGTTATTTTTACACTTTTATAGTGTTGTGACCAAAACTCGGCTTCCTCCTTTAGACACGATGGCAACAGTCCAAGATGTGACTGAAAATTTTGACAACAAACGACCATGTGGTTTCTCTTTAGCAAAAAATGTAAGTTATGACTAAAAGATGTGGTAGATGCATTCAGTTTTAAGTTATGACATCTTTCAGTCATAAGCTTCACGATTTTTTTGCAATTTGACTAAAACCATGATTGAAAGCATAAAGAAAAGACACAAGCCACTTTGCACATACAGATAAGTTCATTTTATTCTGTCATTTGTTTATTATGTTGGCAGCTTGTGTAGATTTTTCTATCTCTAATTTTTTCTTTACTGTCAACATATGCACATATCATAACCAGGAACCCACTTTGTTGTTAAATAGAAAACTTGCGCTATCATTTAGGCTTTATTTACCAGTCCCCATACTCTGTTTGTGAACATACACTTTGGATAAAATGCAACAAACTTATGCTTTATTGTTTATAAAAATTCTCCCGCAGCTTGCTTACTGTCAGATTTGTCATTTCCATAGTTTGGTTGTAGGTGTATTTAGACTTTGTAAATCAGTAGAAAATCATTAAACTTACAGCTTGATAAATGAACTCAAAGCATAGCTCACTGTCAACACACTGTCAAAAAGTAGTTATAAGCTTCTATCAATACACAGTCAAACATAATCTGCTCCATAAAAATAAATCAAAGCCTTAAAAGCTCACTGCATTAGAGTTCCTGTAACATAATCACTGTTTAAAATGTGAACTCCTGTAACTGATTTTGATGAATTTGTAAATTTAATAAGGCTCATTTGTAATTGTTTAACTATTCTGCATCTCTTTTCTCTGATTTTTGAAGTTGAAACCAGTCAGCTTAAAACATTGCAAAAAATTTAGTTAAGCTCCCTCAACCACAACATTCTGCACTTGTTAGATTAGTGAACACAATAATTAATTTAGTTTATGAAAATGCCAAAATGACACTCTCTTCTGCACACACATCAATTATCTAATTTGCAAGTCTGCTTCCTATTTGTTGTAACATCCTTCAATTAGGAACAATCTGCATCATCCTATCTCATATGCATCTCTTATAACAACATTGCTATTATGTATTGTGTCCCTTTCCTTTTCTGAACTTCTGAATTCATGCATCCTCAATCTAGTGAGGTTTGAGCACAGGCTCGTGACACCCACTAGATTTCTGCATTTCTCTTTTGTTATCTGCATTTAGTTACTTGTTCACCTATTACATATACATCACTAATCAACTTGTTAGGTCAGCAAAAAAAATCAGCATATTAACATCTGTGTATGAGTGTCATATGAGATGACACTCATACATGAATGTTGGTTGTTTTGTTTGTGTTTATTAACCAAACATGATGATGTCATTCTAAAGAAATTTTTTCTCGGATTCAAGACCTAAATCCCTTTAATTCAGATTCTTTTGGTTCTACAAACACTAATACTTTGAAAATGCAGACTAATAATCATATGTAATAAAAGATTTCATAAGGATATGTCCCTTTGATATTCTTTATTCAGTTGATGTTGAGGTATATCTTGTTATTGCATTGATATTATTGGTAAATATTCAGCTTTTGAAAACCTGATTGATGTATGTTGTTTGTGGTTCATGTATTGCTTAGATCCAATTGGATCTAACATCTCTTTTCTCTTCGTGATGTAGGATAGGACCCTAGACCTAATATGCAGAGCTAACTAAAGGATGGATAGAAGACACCATGAAGACTGGACAGAGAAAGACAACCATCATCAAATCCAGACAGTCTACTTTACGAGGCAATGCATGGACCCCTACTCATGCTTCAGTCATGCTTTATTTTCTACAATTACCTCTAAGTTTTGAATCCAAAAGATGTAACATGAAACCTATATGCATACTACATTCAATTCGATGCACAATGTAATGATCAATTAGAGTTTTGAATTTTAAAACATGATCAATACTTAGAATGTAATTTTATGATAGTATGAATGCAATAGCAAGGTACTTTTACCATTTTCTGAATAAAAAATATGGAACAGATGTACATTTATGCAATTTTTTGTATGTATGATTGTTAGATTGCAAATGTGCAAATTTAGGGTAACAATTCTGGCGACCTCTACTAGATGTCTGCCTACTAGACATGAACCTAGACCTTATCCCTAGGGAAAAAAGAGTCAGCTAACTGGGACGTGCATGAATGCAACCTTATTGAAATGAAAATGCACCTAGACCTAGACTTATGCAACCTAAAACCTAGAGTTGGACTGCACTTATTGAAATGATAAACCTAGTCTAACCTACTTTTACCAGCTTGAAGCCTGGTTAAACAAAACCATTCACTAACTGTGAAAAATAACTTCCCATCATTTTAAGTTTACAATAATCAATATGCTTCTGGAAAGATATCATGAGATGAACATAGGAGATATACATGATCATTTTCTTGTCAAGGATTCGGTTGATATGAAATTTACTTACTTGATCAAGCTGATTGTAAACACCATTATTTTGTAGAGAATCAACAAACAACAATAGGAATTTACTTACATGATCATATGGGACAGCAAGCTAATTGAATTCTATCTCAGATTTATCTTTTGAAAGAATATTATGCAGAGGTGCTGGTACAACTTGTACTTCTTTGCTAGCCTCGATCCTATTCAAATGCCTAATAGGACAGCCTTGTCTGATAATGAACTTGGAGCTTTCATTGATAGATATAGGTTCTTGAGAAATTTCTTCAGTTTGATAGATCTGCTCATCATGCTGGTTGGGAATAATCTCCCGCATCTTTTAGGTACTTTCCAGAAATGCGGGCTTGACATCAAGATGCAAGCAGAGCTACTCCATCTCGTACCAAAAAAGATCATCTTCCTCATATTCCTTATTCATTTGTAGAAGAAGTATTTTATGATTAGCACAATTATTCTTATTTACTGAAATCTTCTTTTTCTTTTGTTGTTCATAAAGATCCTGCTTTAGATCAACAACCTTCTAGTCAATGCTCTCTTTTTCTTGTTCCAACTGAAAATACTTCCCAATTTGAAGTTAATAGCCTCTCTTATATGTTTTAGCTATAGAATCCAGGAATCCCATCTTTTTCTTAAGATCATGTACAGCTCCTTTCCATGAAAATCCTCATGAGCTTTCAGTTTCTTTTCTTTCTCTAAATGAAATTCATTGCCTCTATCAAACATGGATTTTATTAGATTTCTTTGGTCTTGAACCACTTTTTCACAAATATTCTTCTAAACTTCCAACTCTTCATAGGCATCCTTCTAAGCTTGCAACACTCCTTCATGAACCTTCTTTTGTTCTTCTAACCCTCCTGCAAGCTTGCCTTCATTTCTCTTGTATTGCTCCACCAGATACCTCCTATAACCTTGATCATGCTAAGCCAATCCTTGCTATTATTGGATATGGGCCTGATAAGCATGCTCTTCTAGTTGCCTGTCCAGCTCTTGATGGAATTCAAATTATTTCTTTCTTTTAATATCCTCAATCTGCATAAGCATATTCTGCAACATAATTGCAATATCTCTATTTTTTGAATCATTATCATTTGCAGAATGATCAAAATCATATTGGGATTGCTGACCTTGATAGCACTGAAAATGATTCTCTTGAACAGAATTCTCTTGAAATGATGAAAAACTTGGAAACTGACCATCTGGGTAAGCATACCCTCCTTGAAAACTTGACATCTTTATTCATCTGAAAGGCTAGAAATCAGAAGATAAAATAACGTTGAAACATACTAGCTTTTCTCCTTTTGAAACTGTAGACTTTCCTTCATGGATCCACTAGATATGCAAAATGTGACCTCCTTAAGGTCTGAATCTTGCTGATAGCACACCAGAACCAACAAGTGATGTAATGCAATTTGACCCATTCGCTGAAGAAAGTGTCCCACCGGGCGTGCCAAAAATTGTTCAAGCTTAGGAAAGGGAAAAAAGAAACTTTAAAACTGGAAATAGATAGGTGTGATACACCAAGAATGAATTTAGACTTTTGATGGAAAGATAAGACAATAACTGCAACTCATATAACAAAAGCTTAACAGTTTGAATCCCTATTCAACATATAGGCTAATAGATTTCACTACTAGGGTTAAACCACAAATAGCTCAAATGATCAACAAACATACATTTTCCATACAAGGTTTTGAAAAGTAACACTTGCAAAGAAAGATGAAAACAGGATCATAGAATGAAAACTCCAAATGTATGAGCCAATGAAAAATATGCTTTATTTCACACTAAAATCTAATAGAATGGATTACAAAATGAACTCCAAAACATCTAGGAACAAAAGTTCACTATATGCCTTCTCTCCAAAGCTGCAACCCAATTGATACAAAATGCATAAAAAAGGTCTACAGGAACAAATAGTTCACTAAAAGCACCTACTTTCTAAATTATGAACCCCTAAACATGAAGTAAAAGGTCCACTAAATAGCCCACATGGCTAATCTTGAAAATGAGATCTCCCTCCAAAAGTCCCCTCCAAACAGAAAGATCATCCCTATTCTTAGGCCAAAATCATCCCTAAAACTTAGCCTCCAGTCAAGCCCCATCCAAAAGACATATCCCTAAATTTGAGGCATGATTAGTGCCCTAAATTTAGCCCTAAAGGATTATTTTAAAAATGAGATATCTAGGTTGGCATTTAAAAGATTTTCCTCTTTTTACATAATGTCACCAACTTATTACAAAACAAAATACATTACAAAATCTATTTAATATTCAACCTAAATGCATAAACCCCATCCCCAGTTGTATAAAAACTCCAACTCCATGACTTGAACCTGACACCATATGACATATCACCCTAACTCACCAAAACTGAGACCATAGCATAAAAAACCCTAACTCTGCCTAAGCCAAGGTTAACATAACCAATACAGTGGAAAAATATCTACAGTCTGCATTGTCTAGGTACTACAGTAATAACTTCTCTAGTACTTTGATGGACTCCAAATTTCATTATTTTTGGCATAGGAATTTTATATTTCCTTGCATCTATCATTTGGGTAAGACAAGGGCTTCAAAACCCTAGCTACTTGTGCCGCCATGTTGTGATTTTGGGCTTTGCTATGAGTAGGAGTATGTGTTTGTCTGTACATGGGCTGGAGGGTTGGTTTGTTTAACTGTGATGTATGTTCTAAGTGGAGCTTTTGGTTGGAGAGCTCGGGCTTCTTCTTCACTTGCTAGAGTAAACTATTTGTTTGTGAGGGGCTTCATACCATAGAACTTGGGATCTTCATTTGTTGGCTCTCAAACTCCATTTGCGGGATTTTCTCTAGAATTTTGAAGCTAAATACCATAACACATGACACGATCATGGGATTGGGCTGGAGTCATGATTTCTCTGCATAGCACATGGCATTTTCTGTGATTGTAACTCGGCCTTGACTGAAAGAACTCACGGTAGTGTAACACAAGCTAGATTTGAGACTATTGAACTATAATAGCTCGGCCTTGATCATGAGCTTGAGCTTGAAATTGGGATATCAAGGATGAGAACTCGGCCTTATTACAAACTAAAATTGGCATTATCATAGATCTCTCGAGCTGAAACTGGAAGTTCACATTTTTTTACTATTTGACGCTATTTGTGGAAGTGTTGAGACTCTGCTTTGCTGGCTCGCACTAGCACGTTACTGGAAATCACGCGCCCTGTTACATATTTTTTTAGAAAATCGGGCCTCTATTATTATAAGTCATGGCTTTGTGACTGTGACTTCAACATGAATGCTCAAATAAAGTCATGACTCATCTTTGAGTTTTACCCTGAGTTAAAAACTATGAGTTCACACTCGGCAACAGCTCATCCTTTGAGTGATAAGTCACCAATCTTCCTACAGATCTTAAGCATGAGGCTTATTTTTATGTAACTCCACCTTTATTGATGTGGGTTATCTTTACACTTTGATAGCGTCATGACCAAAACTCAGCTTCCTCCTTCAGACACGCTGGCAACAGTCCAAGCTATGACTGAAAATTTTGACAACAAACCACCATGTGGTTCTCTTCAACAAAAAACATAAAGTATGACTAAAAGATGTGGTAGATGCATTCAGTTTTAAGTTATGACATCTTTCAGTCATAAGCTTCACGGGTTTTCTGCAAGTTGACTAAAACCATGACTGAAAGCATAAAGAAAAGACATAGGCCAATTTGCACATACAGATAAGTTCATTTTGTTCTGTCATTTGTTTATTTTGTTGGCAGTTTGTGTACATTTTTGTATCTCTGATTTTTTATTTACTGTCAACATATGCACATATCATAACCAGGAACCCACTTTGTTGTTAAATAGAAAACTTGTGTTGTCATTTAGGATTTATTTACCAGTCCCCATACTCTGTTTGTGAACATACACTTTGGATAAAATGTAGCAAACTTATGCTTTATTGTTTATAAAAATGCTCCTGTAGCTTGCTTACTGTCAGATTTGTCATTTCCATAGTTCGGCTGTAGGTGTATTTAGACTTTGTAAATCTATAGAAAAGCATTAAACTTATAGCTTGATAAATGAACTCAAAGCATAGCTCACTGTCAACACACTATCAAAAACCAGTTATAAGCTTGTATCAATACACAGTCAAACATAATCTACTCCATAAAAATAAATCAAAGCCTTAAAAGCTCACTGCATTAGAGTTCCTGTAACATAATCACTATTTAAAATGTGAACTCCCCTAGCTGATTTTGATGAATTTGTAAATTTAATAAGGCTCATCTGAAACTATTTAACTATTCTGCATCTCTTTTCTCTGATTTTGAAGTTGAAACCAGTCAGCTTAAAACACTGCAAAAAATTCAGTTAAGCTCCCCCAACCACAACATTATGCACTTGTTAGATTAGTGAACACAATAAATAATTTAGTTTATGAAAATGCCAAAATGACACTCTCTTCTGCACACACATCAATTATCTAATCTGCAAGTCTGCTTCCTATTTGTTATAACATCCTTCAATTAGGAACAATCTGCATCATCCTATCTCATATGCATCTCTTATAACAGCACTGCTATTATGTATTATGTCCCTTTCCTTTTCTGAACTTCTGAATTCATGCATCCTCAATCCAGTGAGGTTCGAGCATGGGCTTGTGACACCCACTAGATTTCTGCATTTCTCTTTTGTTATCTGCATTTAGTTACTCGTTCACCTATTACACATACATCACTGATCAACTTGTTAGGTCAGAAAACAAAATGAGCCAATTAACGTCTGTGTATGAGTGTCATATGAGATGACACTCATACATGAATGTTGGTTGTTTTGTTTGTGTTTGTTAACCATACATGCTGATGTCATTCTAAAGAAATTTTTTCTCAGATTCAAAACCTAAATCCCTTTAATTCAGATTCTTCTGGTTCTACAAACACCAATACTTTGAAAATGCAGACTAATAACCATATGTAATAAAATATTTCATAAGGATATGTCCCTTTGATATTCTTTATTTAGTTGATGCTGAGGTATATCTTATTATTGCATTGATGTTATTGGTAAATATTCAACTTTTGAAACCCTGATTGATGTATGTTGTTTGTGGTTCATGTATTGCTTAGATCCAATTGGATCGAACATCTCTTTTCTCTTCATGATGCAGGACAGGACCCTAGACCTAATATGCAGATCTGACTAAAGGATGGACATAATACACCATGTAGACTAGACAGAGAAAGTCAACCATCATCAAATTCAGATAGTCTACTGTATGAGGCAATACATGGACCCCTACTCATGCTTCAGTCGTGCTTTCTTTTCTACAATTACCTCTAAGTTTTGAATCCAAAAGATGTAACATGAAACCTATATGCAAACTACATTCAGTTCGAATGCACAATGTAATGATCAATTAGAATTTTGAATTTTAAAACATGATCAATACTTAGAATACAATTTTTTGATAGTATGAATGCAATAGCAAGGTACTTTTACCATTTTCTGAATAAAAAATATGGAACAGATGTACATTTATGCAATTTTTTGTATGTATGATTGTTAGATTGCAAATGTGCAAATTTAGGGTAACAATAATGTAGGAAACATAATTTTAGTAAAAGTATTTTTATTATTGTGAATTTTTCCAAAATTTATTTTCTAAGTATGGAATAATAATATATATATTTCTAGAACACTAAAGCTCAAAGCTCTATAAAGAATATACATGTTGTATTCCAACACTCACATTATTTACAAGCTATAATTCTAACTAGATTATATACATCTCTAAGTCTTGCAATTGTATGAACAAAACAATAAGATAAATTTAACTTAAAGAATCAGTTTTGTATGCTTAAACAATTAGAATTTTATTTCATTTTATGCAACATAAGTTTCTCTATTAAGAAAATTAATGCCATAAAACAATTTGAATTTTTACTATTATAAAGCAATGAATATCTATATTTTCTTCCACTACCCAAGTGTATTTTAAAGTAAGATAGTAGCACGTACCAATATATAGATTCCCAAAACCTCTTTTCTTAATTCCAAATTAAAATAAGGTTACACTTCCCATTGTTTCTCCATAATACAGTAAGGATAATAAAATCTCAAAATAATAATAGGCTACATATTTTCTTAAAATTCGTTATACAAACTTTGCAATATTGAAAATCTTAAAACTATAAAGGTTACAAATGATGATTTTTTAGTTATTCCCATCTCACACACAAAGGTAATATGCAAAATTCAAACTCCCATCAGGAACCTGTAACAAGATGAGGTTGTCCATGGAGGCTCACCTCCCATCCTAGGCCTTTTCAAGGCCACCCCCGAGCTTGGGGATCTAGAAAGAAACATGATACAAACAGGAACTCACAAACTCACATAAAACAAACATATATAAAACCCACATTTTAAACTTCCCAACACATGGTAGAACAAAAAGGAAGGTCTCTAAGAGGCCTTCCTGAAAATAGGGGTAGTGCTAGACCTCATAGTAGGAGAAAGCCAAGTATACAAAATAGAAACCTCAAGCCACAATTGGACTTGGAATGACCATCTACACAAGATGCAGTCATAAATATACCTCTTTATGCCCCCCAAAAGCCCTCAGGCCATACTTGACATCATGGGTATCATGAAACCCCATGTATTTCCCTCCACAAATGGGAGACTCTACACTAAACTGGAGTCATTTCCTACCACCCCCTTAAAGGTTACTCTGCCCTCCCATGGGTGAATGTGCCTTGAAGAATCTCATTCAAAAATAACTTACAAATAAAACACAACAAAATAAAACTCCAAAAACTCAACTTGAAAATAACTTAAAATTTACATAGGACTCCATTAATGGAGTTTCAAGCTCAAGAACATGCAAAACTATGAAAACATATGATAAAAGGAGACCAACCTTACTCCAAAGCTAAAGGGGATTTGAAAGTTGAGAAGAGCTTTCCTTCCAAGTTCTTTCCTCCAAAAGGTTTCCTCAATTCTGAAACTGTCTCTAAGAATAGAGAGTTGGTGAACACCCAACTCATCTTCAAACCTTCCCTAAATAGGTAAACCTCCAAAGTGACCAAGACTAACCCAAAGGTGAGGTGACCCTAACCATCCTTTTCTTCCAACTTGCCTTCATTCTCCATGAATGGAGTTAAATGCAACTTGGGAGGAAAAGAGAGGTTAACCAAAGTTACACAACTCCTCAGATTAGCTCAAGTTTGAAAATGAGACTTTAGGGAAGCAATAAATGAGTTTAGAGGCTCATTACCCTAGGGTACCAAGTTGGGTAGCTAAAAATGACCCCAGTTACCTTCTGAGAGCCTAAAAGACCCTCCTAAACTACACTTAAAGTTAACCCACAAATTTCTAAGTCAAGTTGACCATTTAGAAACTTTTAACCTTTGATAAGCTTGGGTACTACACATAGGTAACCTTAGTTAGCCCTACACCCAACCATGATTCCCAAAACTAGCCATGTCAATATTAATTGCAACACTTGCCAAAATTGGCACATTAAATTAAAACAAATGACATGACTTATTCACATTAACATTAACTAATTGAAATACACACATGCAAACCACATTTATGAATAAAAAACATATACAATGAGGTCCATGTTTCTTTATATAAACAGGACCTTGGAATGCACAAAATTTTACATAGGTTCCAATACTGGGTCCCCGATTTAGATCCATGGTCAACTATCCTTGCACACATCAGTAGGTCCAAAACAACATGATAAGAAAACATAATTCGACATCAATAATTCATTGCATATAACTATATTTGAATTCAAAATTAAATCAATATCTCATCAGTTTCCTAAACCAAATTTCATCATATTACATCCATACATTTATCTCATATATGAAATAATCATAAACTGAAACTGAATCAAAACATGTAGTATCTCAAGTGTACCCTAATTACATAATTAGGTACAAAATATATAACATAGGATTCCACAGATCCTCAAATACATAAGAGTCTCAAAAGGTCAAAGCATGTCTAAGTACATAATCACTGAAAGCATAGAAAGCACTGAAAGTATAACAAAATAAATTAGTGAAACAAGGATTTTTTGAGGTAGGTCCCACAGTGGGAAAGTTTTCTCACGATAACCTTGGTCTTTGTAGAGTAAATTTTAGCATTGTTACTTGATCAAGAGAAGATCTGGCTTCTTATACACTTATAATTAATTAATAAATGTTGCTAATGAGTGTACTTGTGCTGTATGAATAGAGCATGCAAACTATTACAATTAATTTATTTTATGATTTATGTTTTAAGATCAAGTGATTTAGCCTCTTAGGCTTTCCAAAGTTTTAATTTGTTTTGATACTTAATGTGTGGATCAATGATTGTTTTCAAAACTTGTTGCTTAGAGATAATAATGACAACCAATTTTAGCTCTATTTAACAAACCTACTTCAAAATCAACCAAAGTTCACCTTCATGGAGGCATGTAGAAATGATAGAAGCGATTCCAAGTGGTAGTTCATATGTGTTAGATATGCAATGGGTGAGGTTATCAGTACACACACTAATACAATCATATTTATGTGTCATTCCTAGAATGAGAATCCAAGCTTGTCCAAGAATGGTGTAATCATGCCAACTAAGTAAATAACAAAATATATTGGAAACAAATGCAACAAGTGTCCTCAAAATAAGGCTTACTTTAAGGAAAAGAAGATTGTCAAAATTTCCCCCTACTTCCCCATCTCAATAATGTCTTCGATGTTGTGATAGAGACCTACCTATTTTTGGGTAGGAATGAAGAAGAGCTCACTAATGTAAACATAACAAAAGGGCCATGAGAGAGAGCGTTTCAAAATGATACTGGAAATATCACTAATCAAATAGTTGCAATGTGCCTCTATGCAAATGATTTGTCCTACAATGTTGTCCAGTTACCATATTGGCAAGATATGCTACGAAACGTAAATAATGCTCCAAAATTCCAAACTTAGCAATAATGCAAGGTGGAGAATACTAATTCCAAATGCCAATGATGTAGTTGAGTTGGCAAATGCATTCAATACTATCTTGCTAGACCTTATAGAACACCTCTAAAATAGGGACAAATTTGAAATTCTTATTTTTCTAATTTTTTCCTGTTGGTGATGAAAAACATAGCTGAAAAGTGATCATGTTTTTGCAAATTATTGGAAATTTTTAGACATAGAATCTTCTTCTAGATTCTTATTTTAGATAATTATATGACAAGTATGTTTTTGTGATGTGCCTCATAACTATATTTTATGGCCTTTTAGTGATGAAGAATTATGTGTCAGAATGATTGTGACATCTTGGATTGACACAAAAGAATAAAATATGTCTTAGGAATGATGTTGGATATTCAATAAATATCTTCTTATGATCTGCATAATAGTCATTGGTTTCTTTTGTGTTGCATTGTGTGGAGTTGGTTTTTAGGGTTATTTGTAGATATCTAAGCAACAAGATTTCTTATCTTTCTAATTCCATATTATTGATTTTATTGGTTGATGTATTTAGTTTGTTTTAGGTCCCACCTTTGATGACATGTAACTGATTGAATGTTTGAAAATGTTAAGTTGATGATCATGCAAGGCATTAAATCAGTTAATGTAGTGTATTTTCATTGATGTCAACTTGATATAATTTGTATGGTCATGGACATACTGCCAAAGACTTCAAAGAACCGATGAATCAAAGGCTATGATTTCAGTAATGCATATAAGTCAAGTATTCACAAAGTGAAGACATAACCCGATGCAGTGCACACCGATGGATAGAGTAAAAGAGAAAAGTCACAGTGTTACCCGATGAGAAAATACACAGCATTACCGATGAGAAAAGTCACAGTGTTTCTCGATGAGCAAAGCACAGTGTAACCCAACGGACATAATTACAGTGTTGCTCGACGGAAAGACAAGGACGGAGATCTCGATGAAAACTGAAGTCACACCGACGGAACAGTCAATTATCACTGATGACTTACTGAAGTGTTGATCGACAGAACAGAGAGTTCAGATATGACAAAATGCTTAGCTGTCAAGAGCTATAAATAGACTTAACTGATACTTATCATTGTTTTAATTGACCAGATAAAGCCGAGGATAAGTAATAGATTTAAAGTTTCTTTGTCCAGTTGGCAAGAAGATCTCTACGAGGTAAAATTGCAGTTTGCTTTAAATCTAATTGGCGAGAATTATGGATCATGCCAAGAATCAAGAAAGCCAAGAAATGGTGAATCATGTCTATAAAGAGACAAACCCAATTCATTATGAATTGTGTGGGGTGAAGAGAAAAAGAGGGAAGATGCTAAAGAGATTCTGAAGGAGAAGAAAGTCTTCACTCAGACCTAATCAAACAAGGTGAGGAAAGATCTAGATTTTGTAGACACCAATGAATAGTGAGACAACATCACAGAGCAGAACAGTGTGGAGCAAAGGTATTGAATTGATTATATTGATCAGAAAGGTAATGCACTTATAATAGATTTGAAAATTTGCAATTCAAGTTGTATATGTGAACAGATCATTAATGTTTTAGTTTAACCATTGAAGCATCAAGTCTCTTAACCGAGTAGGACTTAAAATTCTTTTGTAATTGAGATACATCCCAAGGAGTATCAAAAAGTTTGATCATAGAAAGTAGCATTGGATATGCCCGATACCTATTGACAGGCTAAGTGAGTGTTTGATCAAGGATCGTACCATTAGATGCCAGAAACTAGGTGACAAACTATCTTTTAAATCCTCTAACAAGGTCACACCTAGCAGTGTGTTTGTAACCTTTAATAGGGTTGGATCCTAATAGAGCTCACTTCAAAAGAGTGAAAATTTGGGGTACCGGTCCCAGTGGTTTTTCCCTTAATAGGGTTTGCATGTTAAAAATCCATGTGTTATGTGTTTATGTTTCATTACTTTACTATTTTACATTTCACATATGCAATTCTGGATTGATCGGTATACTCTAGCTATTTACTATATTTTGGTAAATGAAAGACTTCTTATCGGTAAACATACAGAAGAAGGTTTTACTAAGAAATTCGACAAGTAGTAAATTGTTATAAGTATTTCAAGGCATTAATCTTGTAGGACAGAAGATAACTAGAGGCATAATTTGTGGTTATAAGTTTTTAAGGGTTGATTTAAGGATTAATTTATGAGGCCACTGTTTCACCCCCCCCCTCTCCCCCCCCCCGCTCACCTCTCAGTTATTACTAACAATTGGTATCAGATCTTTTGTGCTTAGAAGGAAGGTTTCAAGACCTAAGCTAAAGATCACAAGATGAATAGACGAGATGTGCCCAAGTTGAACAAAGACAATTTTGCTTCATGGCAGAGCATAATAAGACTCCACTTATCAGGTATTGGAAATGATGTTACTCAATACTTAGATACTAAATATGTGTTTCCCATAGGAGCACCCATAGTTGAAGAAATGAGAGAGAAGCATGAGCACAACTGCATTATGATAGAGCTTTCTTCCTCACTCTCCGATGCTAAATTTGAAGATGTCAAAACCTACAAAATTGCAAAGCAGATGTGGGACCAATTGGTGCTTGTACATGGTGGTGACAAGAATGTTTTGAGAGCCAAGGCAGAAAACCTTAGAGGAAATTTTGATGATCTCAAAATGAAAGAAGGTGAAAACATCACATAGTACAACACAAGAATCAAAGAGGTAGTCAATGCAATCCGAGGAGTTGGAGGTGTACTAGAAGAAGATATAATGGTGAGTAAAATTCTAAGAACCTTACTGCCTACTTATGTTATTAGAGTATCTTCCATTCAAGAAATGAGAGCAGTATAAAATAAAAATGTTACTATAGATAGTTTGATTGGAAGACTGATTTCATTTGAGATGAACAATTTTGATAATAGTGTCTTGCCAAACATAGAGTATGCATTCAAATCTTCTTTGAGAATAAGTAAATCAAGTCATAAACACACTATGAGAAAAGATAGTGATAGTGAAAGTGAAGAAGAAAATCTTGATGAAATTTAAGCACTTATGGCTAGAAGAATGCAGAGAGGCAAAGGTAAATACAAAGGTGAATTACCACTTGTTTGTTTTAATTGTAAAGAGATTGGACACTTTGCTGCAAGATGTCCTAACAGAAGAAAATATGACAAAAGTAATGACAGATCATTTGAAAAGAAGTCTAACATAGGTGATTACAGAAGCTACTGACAATCTGAAAGAAGAGATACCCGAGACTACAAGGACAAAGGAAAGAAGGCCAGTTACCTAGCAAAATGTAAAGGTGATGATACTGACACCGAGTCTGAGGAAGATATCGAGATGGTGTTTGTGGTAGTAAAAGATGATTTAGATGGTGATGAAGAAAGGTATGTAGAAACTGCACTCATATCTAAAGTTAGTAAAAATGATGTTTGGATCATAGATAGTGGCTGCACTCATCATATGACCGGTGATAAGCAAAATTTTGAGACTTTTAAATACTATAAAGGTGGTTCAGTAAGAATGGGTAATGACACACCTTATCCAGTTGAAGGTAGAGGAACCATAATGTTGAATAACCAGATAACATGTGAAAATGCTTATTGGGTAAATGGATTGAATTATAATCTATTGAGTGTTTCTCAGTTGAATAATTCAGGTCACAGGGCAGCATTTGAAAATAAGAAGTCAAAGATCTTCAATAAATCAGGAAATTTGATTGGTACCGGTGAGAAGACAAAAGGTAACTTATTCTATCTAAATGATACTGACCCCACTTGCTTAATGGCTAGAATTGAAGACATATGGTTGTGGCACAAAAGATTGTGTCATGTGAACTTTGACAACATGATAAAGATAAGAAAAAAGAGAAATGTAAGAGGCTTACCGACGATGACCAAGTCCGACAACATCATGTGTAAGAATTGTCAAAAAGGTAAGATGACAAAGTCTGGATTCAAAAGCAAAAACCATACATCTGATGCCATTCTAGAATTATTCCATACTAATTTATGTGGACTTATGAGGGCAAAGAGTTATTATGGTGATAGATATTTTATTCTCTTTGTTGATGATTACTCTAGAATGATGACAGTCACGTTTCTAAAAGATAAATCAGAAGCATTTAAGATGTTTAAATGGTACAAGGCAATGGTTGAAAAACAAAGTGGTAAAGAATTGAAATGCTTAAGATCAGATAGAGGAGGGGAATTTATTTCAGATGAATTCACTAACTTTTGTAATGAGCATGGAATCAAATGGCAGGTCTATGCACCAAGAACACCACAGCAAAATGGAATTGTTGAAAGAAGGAACAAATCCATAGTTGATTGTGCAAGGACACTGATGATAGAGAAAGGCATCACCCAAATCTTCTGGAGAGAAGATGTCAGTACTGCTGTTTACACATTGAACAGAGTACAATTGAAGAAATACACCAAGAAGACACCTTATGAGCTTTGGTATGGTTACACACCCAATGTAAGTTACTTCAAAAATTTTGGTAGTCAATGTTATATCTTAAAAGATGATAGAAATGGAAAACTTGACTCTAAGAGTGATGAAGGAATCTTTCTAGGGTATTCCACCAAGAGCAAGGCTTATAAATGTCTCAATAAAGCCTCTAACAAAATTGTTGAAAGTGCAAGTGTAAAGATAAATGAATTTGCAGAGAATAATGAAAAGGAAAGCACAAAAGAACCAGAAGACTGCAATAGGTTTGTATACAATGAACAACCTGACACTCTACCCGACCAACAATGTAGAGCTCCCAAGCAATAGATCACTGCACTTGAGCATCAGGCTACAAATACCGATGAGGAGGATATTGTTCAAGATGATGCACAAAGTGATGGAGAACAGAATGAAGGACAAAATGATGATCAATCTGATAGACAAAGAGTTGAACCTGTACTTGCCAAATATGTTAGAAGAACCATCCACATAACCAAATCATTGGAGACAAGAAGGCTGGTATGAGAACTAGAAGTAATTCTCTAAATACAAGATGTCTTATTTGTGATTATGAGCCAAAATATGTCAATGTTGCACTTGATAATGATGAATGGATTAGTGCTTTGAATGAGGAGATTGAGCAGATAGAGAAAAACAAGACATGGACACTTGTACCAAGACCAGATGACTAGAATGTCATCGGTACAAAATGGATATTTAGGAATAAACTAAATGAGAATGAAGAAGTCACCAAAAATAAAGCAAGACTAGTATGAAAGGGGTATACACAAGAAGAAGGGATTGACTATGCAGAGACCTTTGCACCCGCTCCTAGGCTAGGAGTAAGAATATTACTTGCTTATGCTGCATGTAAAGGATTCAAGGTATATCAAATGGATGTCAAGTCTGCATTCCTAAATGGAATACTTGAAGAAGAGGTATACATTGAACAACCAGAAGGGTTTGTTGATCCAAGTAAGAGGGACATGGTATGTAGACTTCACAAAGCCCTATATGGATTGAAACAAGCACCCCGAGTCTGGTATGAAAGACTTCATTCCTATCTTATAAGTATTGGATTTGTAAGGACTAGTGAAAATAATATTCTTTATTTGAAGGAAGATATTGATGCTAACATTTTGATTGCTGAGATATTTGTTGATGACATCATATTTGGAGGCAATGATATGCTATGCAAATAATTTGCAAATGAAATGAGAAAAGAGTTCGAGATGTCTATGTTTGAAGAGATCAAGTTCTTTCTTGGTCTACAGATCATACAACAAGATGAAGGTATTTTCATTACAAAATCCAAATACATCAAAGAAGTACTGAAAATATTCAAGATGGAATAGTCCAAACTAGTTGCCAGAACACCAATGGCAACTAGATGTAAGCTGACAAAGGAGGACAAGTCATCAGAGGAAAATTAGACTTTGTACAGATCAATGATTGGTAAACTCATGTAAGTTGTACATACTAGACCAGATATTGCACATGCAGTCAGAATAGTTGCAAGATTTTCTGCTAATACCAGAGAATCACATATGACTACTATGAAAATAATCCTAAGATATCTGAAGAATACCGAGGAGTATGGCTTATGGTATAGAAGAGAAGGCAAATTTGAACTTAAGGTCTTTACCGACACTGATTGGGCTAGAAATATTGATGACCAAAAGAGAATAATTGGAGGAGCATTCTTTATGGGTTGCAGACTTGTCACATGGATCAGCAAGAAGCAAGGATGCATCTCTCAATATACTGCAGAAGCAGAGTATGTTTCTCCTGCTGCAAAATGCTCAAATATTGCATGGATCAAACAGTTACTGGAAGGTATGCATATGGAAATTCTTGAACCGGTAATTATCTATTGTGATAATACAAGTGCAATAAAAATTTTCAAGAATCTAGTTATACATGCTAAAATAAAGCATATTGCCATTAAGTATCATTATTTGAGAGAACAAGTTCAAGCAAATGAGGTGATACTTGTGTATGTGCAATCAAAGGAACAATTGGACAATATCTTCACCAAGCCACTGCCCAAGGATGCATTTGAATACTTGAGAAAGAGACTAGGGGTCAGACCCTTGTCTACTGGTCAGTAAAATGACTAAAAGGTTGCATCAACCTGCATATTATCAGAATATCATTCATGTTGATGCAAGTAGAGAGATGGACTTCAAAAATAGATCTATACACAACAAGGTATTTATCTACTCCAAGCACCAGATTTATTGTATTACCAATGGATAGGGAAATTCAAGGAATATATTATGGATAGAAAGGATCCGTTTGGCATTACTGTCAAAAGTTTGTTTGGAAAAGATGTTTGTTTGGCATTGTTGTCAAAGGGAGAGAATTATCTCATTATCATATAGATAAAGGGAGAGATTATATCTATTATCACCTCAGGAAGAGATTATATCCATCAAAGTATCCAGAGGGAGAGATGTAACAAGATAGGGAGAGTACACACAAAGGGATAGAATTGTTGACAAGAGACATCACAAGAAAGGAGAACAATCAAAGGGAGAGAGTTTGACATAGAAGAAAAACACATCACATCAGAGAAAGAAAAATTCTACATCTATCAAGTGAAGGGATTGAAGACAGAGAGAAAGTTGCAAGAATCAAATCAAAGCTATTTAAGCTTACCGAAAGCTAGACATTTGTAATAGTTACATTAGGAAAGCTTGTTGAAACTGTATATCTCATATTGTATTAGTAATAATATAGTATGATAATGCAGTATGTTGCCATCAATGCCAAAGGGAGAGATTGATGACATGTAACTGATTGAATGTTTGAAGATGTTAAGTTGATGATCATGCAAGGCATTAAATCAGTTAATGTATTGTATTTTCATTTATGTCAACTTGATATAATCTGTATGGTCATGGACATACTGCCAAAGACTTCAAAGAACCAATGAATCAAAGGCTATGCTTTCAATAATGCATATAAGTCAAGTATTCACAAAGTGACTACATAACCTGACGGAGTGCACACCGACAGACAGAGTAAAAGAGAAAATTCATAGTGTTACCCGATGAGAAAATGCACAACATCACCGATGAGAAAAGTCATAGTGTTGCCCGACGAGAAAAGCATAGTGTAACCCGATGGACAGAATTATAGTGTTGCCTAATGGAAAAGACAAGTACGGAGATCCCGATGACAATTGAAGTCACACCGACAAAACAGTCAGTTATCATCGATGACTTACTGAAGTGTTGACCGACAGAATAGAGAGTTCAGAAATGACAAAATACTTAGCTATCAAGAGCTATAAATAGACTTAACTGATACTTATCATTGTTTTAATCGACCAGATAAAGTCGAGGATAAGTAATGGATTTAAATTTGCTTTGTCCAGTTGGCAAGAATATCTCTAAGAGATAAAACTGGAGTTTACTTTAAATATAATTGGCAAAAATTGTGGATCACGCCAAGAATCAAGAAAGCCAAGAAATGGTGAATCATGTCTATAAAGAGACAAACCCAATTCATTACGAATTGTGTGGGGTGAAGAGAAAGAGAGGGAAGATGCTAAAGAGATCCTGAAGGAGAAGAAAGTCTTCATTCAGACTTGATCAAACAAGCTGAGGAAAGAGCTAGATTCTGCAGACACTGACAAACAGTGAGACAACATCACAGAGCATAACAGTGTGGAGCAAAGGTATTGAATTGATTATATTGATTAGAAAGGTAATGCACTTACAATTGATCTGAAAATCTACAATTCAAGTTGTATATGTGAACAGATCATTAATGTTTCAGTTTAACCATTGAAGCATCAAGTCTCTTAACTGAGCAAGACTCAAAAGTCTTTTGTAATTGAGATACATCACAAGGAGTATCAAAAATTTTGATCATAGAAAGTGGCATTGGATATGCCCGATACCTATTGACAGGCCAAGTGAGTGTTTGATCAAGGATGGTAGCATTAGATGCCAGATACTAGGTGACAAACTATCTTTTATATCCTCTAACAAGGTCACACCTAACAGTGTGTTTGTAACCTTTAACAGGGTTGGCTCCTAACAGAGCTCACTTTAGAAGAGTGAAATTTTGGGGTACCGGTCCAGGGTTTTCCCTTAACAGGGTTTCCACATTAAAAATCCATGTGTTATGTGTTTATGTTTCATTACTTTACTGTTTTACATTTCACATATGCAATTCTGGATTGATCGGTATACTCTAGCTACTTACTGTGTTTCGGTAAATGAAAGATTGCTTATCGGTAAACATACAGAAGAAGGTTTTACTAAGCAATCTGACAAATAGTAAATTATTATAAGTATTTCAAGGCATTCATCTTGTAGGACAGAAGATAACTAGAGGCATAATTTGTGGTTATAAGTTTTAAGGGTTGATTTAAGGATTAATTTTTGAGGCCACTGATTCACCACCCCCCCCCCCCTCTCAATTATTACTAACAACCTTTTCATGTGGGGATCCACANCCCCCCCCCCCCCCCTCTCAATTATTACTAACAACCTTTTCATGTGGGGATCCACATTAAGTGATTTCATGTTGAATATGTATTTGGGGTTTATAGGTTGTATACTAAAGATTACCCAATTTTGAATTTGGAGGATGTGTTCCAAGTGTGTGTGATATTTGAGATCACTTTGGATGTTGTATTATGATGTTTTAGGTCCTCTTGATCTCCTAAATAGGACTTATTTCACCAAAATTATGTTTTTGTGGCCGAATGGTTGGAATTACCCGTTGTCTCTTGTTCTTGTTGACCTAGTTGATATTTTGTAATGATCCTAATGATATACATAGAAGATAAAACTGATTATGAATTCACACATAATGTGTGTGAATTATGGAATATGCAAGCTTAAGGAAGCATCAATGTGTGTTGGAAGTTGTGGAGCCAAATTAACAAATGATTTCTTTGAGACAACTTATAAAAAGCTTTTGTATTCTAAGGATAATTCTAGAAGTACTATGTTGAAGACTCATGATTTGTAATTTATTTCATGTATAATGTGTTGTGATAGTGAGTCTCTTCTACAGTTCCTTTGTATCTTTCTCAAATATATTGAATCTTTGCAACAAGTCATTTTTATCTTTCCCTAAAATAGTGGGTCTTGGCTACAAGTCTGACAATGAGCCTCTTGAAATATTTTTCATATATTATGAGACATTCTCACCATGTTTGTTATATCATTGGGTTTTCACATAAATATGGTGTTATCTTGTAGATTGGTGTTTATTATTTCTTTCATTACTATGAATTAAATTCATACATTTTGGGATTAAAGTAAAATGTATAAAATTGTTAAAGACTGATTCACCCCCTCTCGATCTCTGAGTGTGTTTGACATCATCTTGTAATTTATTAATTATTTCTTTTTCTATATTAGAGTTTAGATTGAAATATGCATCCAAAATATTCATAGATGTAGCATGTGGGTTCATAATTAATCTGAGACATTCAACCAAATATTCTGTGACCCTTTTCAACTCTTCTATATCTCTTCGTTTATTTTCTGTTCTTTTGACAATCTCGTTCACCAAAAATTAGAAACTATGGAAATACCCATCCTTTTTAAGGGGTCCTAAGTATAATCTACTCAATTAAAATTTAGCTTTGGTAGCCTATCTAGGATGTTTTTTAGTAGTAGGTTGTGCTATCTCTACAAATAGCTCTTCTCATTTCTGATCCTCTGCTAGTACGACTATATTTTTAAATTATTTAGCCTCTACAGTTAGCTACAATAGTTATCTTGAGATATTATCAGGAGAAAATCATCCAAAGCAAACTCTATAAAACATTTCTGATTTGTATCCATCAATCATAACCAAACCCTACAAAACCTTTATGATTTTTATCCAGCAAAGAAATGATATTGATAAATACATTTTGGAAGAACTTTATGGTGAAATTTATGTCTTTGATATGTCCTAGCTTGAATAAAGACAGTATGAAAAGAAGGACATTGCATTCAAGGCCAATATCTTTGATCGTGTCTTACCTGCAAGCCCTCACTTCAATATCTCATATTGCAATAGTGAGTAAAGCTTCCGGCTTGTTGTTTTGTACTCTCACTTCAATATCCCTCATTATTTTGTGCCTTCTTTTGCCTTCATGTTTTGTTCCCTCTGTGGTCTCTAGCAACTACTGCTCTATGGAGAAACATAATGAATAGATAAATTATTTTTTTAAAAGTTATGCCCGTGTTTGTCACAATTCCAATGAACATGGGCATGGATTAAAAAAAATAAAAAATTTCCTTCTATAATCTAACCAAGAAAAACAATTTCAATGCTTGGTCAAAAACGTGGGTCAAATGTTCTAGTGTTTGGTATAGGCCCTTGTGAAAAGAATGTTTGTTGTGCCTGTTGTGAGGCACCTTGTTGTGATTGTTGCGATGTGGAAGCATGAGATGCAAATACTTGTGAGGGGTTGATGGTAGAAGATCTGACAATAGTGAAGGGGTTATGTTGGGAAATAGGGTGCACTACAGATTGCATGCTAGCAGATTGAGTGGGTTAAGGGATAGGTATAGGGATTTGGGTGAAGGGGATACCAAGAATCAGGATTTGTTGGACAACAAGCCCCCATGCTTCAACAGGGATATGGACAAGTTGAGATAGTGTATTAATCGATGGGGGCATGAGTTCCTATAGAATAGGGATACCATCCCGTGTAAAGTTGGCCATGATGGTGACACAATTATGTCCTATGATGTGACTCACCATGGCGACATTGCTTGGTTAGTTCATAAAGGCTTCCATAGTGCTAGTGGTGGGGATCTCAACTTGGTCAACCATGACCTCTTAGGGTAGAACTTGATTACGTGGATCAAAGGTGACAAGGTTAGATTACATATCCTTTCTCTTCTTTGAACAAGTTTGTGGTGGCATGAAATGAATGACCTAAAATGTATGAAGGATGAAAAATGCAAATGATCATAGAAATTCTTAAGGATAGATGATGAAGATGATGAAAAAGATGAATGATGAATTTATATCTCTGAAAGATAACTTGGTGTTGAGAAGATGGTGAGTTGATATCTAGTGCAGATTCAAATGGATGTGGATTGTCAACCTAGGACAAACTGATGGTCTTTGGAAGATGACATTTGTTAGTGTAAACCAACCTCCAGATCAAGGTGAAGAGGTCACAAGGACAAAAGGATAATATACCCTAGACAATGCTTAGTCAAAGGGTCAAGCCATAGAATGGATTTGATTAAGATATAGGTATAAGACAACTCAAAGATATGACACCAAGTGAGGGGTGATGTTGTTGGAGGTTTAACTTGGATTTGATTTATATTTGGACTTGGTTTGATTAGACATTGATTTTGATGATCTTTGATTAGGATGATGATCAAATGACTAAGGTGATCCTAAGAATGCAATGATGAAGTGAAGATAATGCAAGACTAAATGCAAGTTGTGATGAAAAATGCTAGAGGATAGGACCTATGAGACTCTAGTTGTGATTGGTATCAAAGCTAACAAACTTGCAGTTCATGTTGTATCGACTCAAATAGTTTGGCACTAGGTTGTTGTAATGCATGGAATAATATAGATCAATTTATTTGGCACACTATTGGGTTGCTCACATGACACATTGTTGTTTCCTAATGATTCAGTCGACAGTCTTCTTCTCTCTATAGGAAAGGGGTAACTGAATCTTGAATTTCTTGCGCTTTCCAGAATCATACATATCACAGAAAAAATAGATTTTGGATGATCAAATTGACATATATCACAAAGTGGCTTCAGGTACCTTCTAGAGGATAAAAATGGGAAATTTTGACAACACTTGGAAGCTCACTATTTTTAGGCAGAGACGATGACTCTCAGACACAAACACTAATCTGCGAATACGGGGGTTGCAAGTCAGAGATGATGATTGGTGAATTAGATGGAATTTCCATGTTTTGACTTGGTTAGACTAATCTTGTATTGATTTGGCTAGTTTTTTTCAAATGGAAAGAGTTGGTTTCAATCACACATCAAAGGCATTGAATATGCTAAGTATACCTTGATTCAGATGGGAACATTCAAATTTTAAAAACAAGTATCTAAAAGAAATCCTACAAGGGACAAAGAAACCTTGTAGGAGAAAAGCAATTATGATATCGTGAAACTGATAAAACTCTAAAGTTCGCTCGTGTACACTCAAAATCTCATGTTTTTCACTTGGTCAAAACAATGAAGACAGTTCAAACACTCTCTAACCTAAGGAATCGACTTCAATTTAACACTTGTAAGCCCACAAGAGCAAGCTCCAAACTCGGTATACCAGACCCTCGAGCGCTATGTCCCTCTTAATCTAAGAGGTAAGTCGATACAGAGATGAACAAAAAAAGATGCACTTAATAGGGCCTTCAAGGAGTGGATGAACAGAATATCCCCTTATGGGGGCTTGCCCGACTTCCAGTGATGAAATCCATAAGCCTTCACACCTCATGTACAGGGGTATACATATGGTGAGTAACTTTAGAGGATGAGGCAATCCCCATGCATTACAAGTGTTAAACCAAGGCTAAGAGTATTACTTATGCAATCCTCTTTTTGGGTAGACTTCTATTTTAACACTTTGTAGTTAGATATGTGGTGTCCTCCCAATCAGTTTGTACGCATGTGAGACACTTAAGTCTGTAGTGGACCACATTGGCTCCTTAGGAACTATTCACCCGATCTAAACTATCATCCACACAACACACTCGAGCTTGGCAGGGTGTAAGATAGGTTTTTGTTTAGTGCCTTATTTATATACCTATCGGGGTATTTACCAATTTGAGGTCATCCTCTAAAGGAGAAATGCATCCTCTAGACAAGCCTCTCTAGAAGCAAGGATAAGATAAGATTTGTCTTCACCCAAGGTCCACGAAGGCGAGGGGAGAGGATACGACTATATTTTATCTATTGCATCACTTACTTTAAGGGATTTAATTCTATGACAAAAGCCTGAAAGAAGTGTTGAGAAACACTTTTTAAAACACACCAAGAAGAGTTTATTTTCCAAATTGAACCTAATTAGAGAAACTAAGTGTGATTTACCTAAGCAAAAGACACAATAGCATGGTTAAACATTCATGTTCAATTTATTTCCCACACATCAAGAAGGAAAGCATGTAAGAAAGGTGTGATTGTTTTTCCTTAAGTCATTCAAGAGTTTGTGAGGTTCATTCCCTTATGCATTCAAGATTGAATGTGGTTAATTTATACATTCAAAGACTAGTGTTTAAAACATACAAGTTCATTCCCAAAATCTATTAAAATCCAAGGAAACCTGCATGAAAATATTAGTAGTTTCAATGTCTTTTGACCTAAAATGTTGCAAGAAACCCGAGATCAATAACACAAAAATCAACAAAATTAAAGTTAATGTGACAAAGCGGAGACGACACTTCTCAAACGGAGACAAAAATTTGCATAGAAAAGGATCTGCGTAGACAACGACCAACAAAACAAAAATAGAAAAATGAAAAATTTAATTGACATGCGTCACAATACCTACACTTATTTTGAGGCACTGAGACGTTGATTAGTCTGTGGAGACGTTAATTCGTGTAGGCAGTGGTGTCACAACACAAATGCTGGTCTGCAAGAAACAAAAAGCCAGCCAACTATGATTTTAAAAGTTAGATTTTTTAGTAGCATCTAGTTTTGTAAAACTAGCCACTTGTCAAAAGACTGAATGCAATAAATGCAAAAATCACAAAAAATAACTACAAGTTCCCAAAAATCTGGAAGTGACTTTGATAGGTAAAGATGATGATTTTCTAGTTGCAGATCAACGTCTACGTAGATTGATGTCTGCGTAGATGACGGTTAGAAAGCGAAGATGCCTCTATGCAAGGTGGAGATATCGATGCGTGTTTTGGGCCTGCAAATTACAAATTTTCATAAATTTGAAATTTTTTTAAGGGACGTGGGTCCTACTGGGCATGCAAAAATGTATATGCAAAAACCTACATATGTGGAACAAGCTCAAATATGCAAATATTAGAGGAAAACATTCAATATATCATAACACATGTTATAAATTTGAACCAATCATAGCTTTCACACAACCTCTGATAGAGCCTAAACAAGTGCACCCAAATGACTTGTTTGATTTTCTCTTTTATGGGGATGTGGATGTGCTCTCCAACACAATAATAAAATCCCAAATTATGTTTGAAAATGGTTGAGGATCATAAGATGCAAGCTAATGGAGGGATGAAGAACTCAAGAACAAGTATGAGGAACTTGTCTCAAACTTTCACCAATGATGCAAATGAGATTGAAGTTATGAGCTATGATGATATGCAAGATTTAAGCAAGCTAAGATGAATTTTCTAGGACCCTAACATGTAATATCTAGATTCAAACTATGAAATGCTAAAAACGTATGAAAAAAAACTCTAAAACCAAACTAGCATGATAATAATGTAAAAGCGGGAGATCCCTTTACTCTTGGCAAGGCTCCTATTTATAGATTTTTGAGCAAGGGTGAGGGCTTGGATGAGGTGGTACCTATGTGGCATTCACATAGGATCCACATAAGGGACACATAGGCTTAGAAGGGATGACAATACAAAATTCAACTTGGGACAAGGTGAGCATTTAAGGTTGAAATTCTCAAGGTTTGCTCACACATGTGTGAGCAACCTTGGAGAAAGGAGTGGGGGACAAGGATGTAAGAGTATAGTTGGATAATTTAAGGAAGTTTGGTGGCTTCCTTGTGAGCAACTCATTAGGGGCGAATGAGGTTAGGAATCACTTTTTAAGTGTGATTAGTGAAATATTAGCAATAGAGGTAGGTTTAGAAAGTGAAGCGATGGGTGTAGGGTAGAATCTAGGTTTAGATTATGATTTAAATCAAATTAATTGATTTAAACCTAGTTTAGAAGAAAGTGGGATATTGTGAGGAATAGATAAATGATGAATTTATTTAAATAGGATTTATGGAGGACCATGTAATAAATTAAATTTAATACATTAGAGAGGGGGGTACTTAAATTAATTTCAAATACCTTAGGTAGTGAAACCAACTTAATTAAATAAATTTAATTAAATGGGTAGAGGACTATAACAAAGATAATTAATTAATTAAAATTAAATATAATGTTGGAGGGGTTATTAATTAAAATAAATTTAATTAATAGGAATAATTTTAGACATCTACAAATATTAACAACCCCAACATAGTGGTTATTCATATTAAACAGGAACAATAAGGAATAATTAGTGGGGTCACATATATGAGCCACTGTGCTATAGCCATGTAGGTGAAATTAAAGTGACAACTCATCCACAACCTAGTTCGTGATCATTATGCAAAGGATGTTTTTTTTGCCAAATGACATGAAAAATAGTAGAAAGCAAGAAATCTATAATATTGAGCTCTTATAAGAAAAATATTTCCTTCTAGGATTAGTAAGACCTCGAACATTCTATGAAATACAATTCATGGAAGAGAGAAATTGAGGAGCATGCCATCTTCATTGAGTTAATTAGGAAATCCTTAGCTATTCTTCAAGAAGTCCTCTTCTCTGTGTCACCACTTTTGGTGATAAACAACCAACAAATGCCTTCTTCCTATTTGGCACAAACTTACCCTCCAAGGTCTATCTCATGAGTTAGTCCATAAGAAATTTAAGTCACAAGAGGAAAAGGTGGTCAATTAATTAACTTTTACGGAAGAATGCTAGTAGGAAGCAACATCATATTAATGTAAGTACAATATTTTGCAAGTGACAAATCCTCTTTGGATTAATAATCAACCATATCTTTCACCTTTTTAGGCTTTGAAACCTAAGGCCTAATAACTAGTAGTTGAGTACACGTACCTTTATCTCTAGAATTATGGCAATTTATTTGATTGTTCACTATAGTATTATTCATCCTTATCCTTTTCAAGTGGAAAATTGCTAATAATATGCTTGGGTTGAGGCTTATACATTGTACAACCAAAGGATAATTTTATGGTCCACTAATTAACACCAATAATAAGTGTTTGGAAAGTTGAGATAAATTCCCCTTTAGGTAAAGCATTGAGTTCCTATCTAGACTTCTATTGTCTCCTTAAGTTCCTTTACTAAGTCAATATCAACAAAACCTCTTTTCTAAGGGCGATCTTAGAAGAAGCATATTTGCTTGACATGGAAAACACCCCTCAATTGGGCCATAATGAATTTAGGAAGGACTAGAGAAACAAGGGGAGGCCAGAAAATTTAACCCAAATTGGGACTTGGATATAACTTTATTTGAAGATAACAAAGTCTCAAGTCTTCTTTGTAAAGAGTGGGGTAAAGAGGAGTGAATGTACTAGGGGTCATGCAAAAAAATGACTTCAACAAAGTGGAAAACAAAGGAACCCTTAATAAGTTTTTGGATAGCTTCCACATAGACCCCATGGGGGACCTAACTGGAGTTGACCCAACTCCTTAGCATCTCTTTATAGGAAATTCTCCTAACAAAATGCTCAACTAGAGTATAGTTTCCAAGCCATGTGTAAGCATATGAACATACAAAACAACATTAAGAATGTGAGTTACCTCATGAACTACTCTCAAAATGAATTTGCAAGGACAATTTAAAATCACGGAGTGTGATCGGACACATTGATGCAAAAACTACACACACAATCAAAACCATAAGTATTAGCAACTAAAAAAAATTAAAATCATTTTTACATGGAAAAAATCTCCATCAAATCCTAGACCAATTTGATTGATAACCATTTTAAAGGGAAAATAAAAGCATTCAAAAAAAGGAAAAAATCACAATAAATATAAAGATTACTTACTCTTAATAAATTTTTCTTTTTATAGTGTAGAAGATTTGAACTCAATGCCATTTAAATACTTACAACATATACTTTACCATTAATCCAAATGTCCTTTAACTACCTTAAATAATTATATTATACATAAACAAAAAAAACAAAACCACAAACCCCTAAAACAAACCAAAACCTTCACATAATTTACATTTTTACAAACTTCCTAACTTATATTCAAATTATTATTGATTTTATTTAAGAGGTTTAATCTCATTATAACACTTACTCCAATTTCCTCGACTCTAACAAGCAATAGCTTAGGAAACTAGATGTCTCAAACGTGAAGGAAAAGTTAATCTCATCATAGCATAAGAGTATTCAAAGATGAGATAAGCAAAACATCATTCATCCTCAAATTTACTTTTAAAACATGTATTTATTGACTTGACAAGATCACAAGGGTGAGAATCATATATCTATTTGTTCACACATCTATTTGCTTAGACTCGAGCACAATGTAGGGAAAAAAACCCACCTAATTTTGTAAAAAACCAAAAAACCATCTAATCCCAAGGTTGGAAATGAATAATTCCTGAAAAGTGGTAAAAGTTATGAGAGTATAAAGGAATAGGGGGAATCTCCATTTCAATGGACTGCCTAGGCTGTCCCCCCAAAGAACATTGAGTTTGACAACTGTCATCACTGAAGAGATAAATATATTTTTAAACAATTGTGTCTCAAAACTAGCATTTTTAAGTTTTCCTAATTGAAATAAGATTATTTGTTTTGAAGTAAGTGACAAACAAGAGACCATAGAATAGTGGTAGACATTATGAGACAACCTTTATAATAATAGGAGAAGCCAAAAGAGAGATTTTTTTTTATTTTTTAATTTTTTTCCATTAAGAACTATGAAAAAGACTCTACATTAAAATATAATGGATGCATTAAAAAATGAGTGGAACCCACCATAAAACCTAAAAAAAAGTTTTTGTCTCAGTGCTTTAGGTGGGTTGAACTGTCAATGTATAATAGATGCACTTTGGGAGAGTATGCTACAAGTGTGTGAAGTTAATGGGATATAATGCATGATTTTTCCCTATTCTTCTTGGGAATAATACAAAAGATTTTAGGTGGCATAGGTAGCTATCAACACAATAGACACAAATTAGGAGATTGGTGTGAAAAATTAAAATTACAAGGTCAGTGATGGTTGATTAAACAATAATTTAACACCGTTAGTAAGGATTTTGGTGAGATGGGTTGTCTTGTTTAATATTAAATTAATACCATCAATGAGGATTGTGGTGAAATGGGTGCAAAAAAAACAGAAAGAACCGTTAGAATAGGTGGATTTTGGGGTGTTTGGTCACCAATGTGAGTCATTTGGTCCGGATTTGAACAAGTCTTAATGCGTATGGTTTGTTTTTGTCTGAAATTTTGACTGGGAGAAGAGTGGTAAACTAGGATTAGTTTAACAAGCACATATGAGCAACTGTAAAGGTCAACGTCAGTCTGCCAACTTTCCCAAGGCCCACTTGTAAACGGCCATAATATAGATTGGAAGGGAAGGCGCTCCAAAGGATAGGAGAGAGAAGAAAAAAGCTGCTCTGTTGAGGAAAAAATCAGGATATTGATAGGCACTGAGGATTGGGAACAGAAGCGTAAGGGGAGGGGGAACTGGAAGTGAAGGGGGCGTTATCAATTTGTTCTTGGGTGTTTTTGTGTTCAATCCATTTACTTCCCCTCCTCCCCTTTGCTGGTGCAAGGCACAAGACATCATCAATTTCGGTGTGTGTTCAAGGGCAGGAATAACAGAGGTATGAATCTGATCCTCTGGTAGGAACTTTTCCTATGATATTCGGTTGTTTTGATTGGTTTTTTGGATAATCTTGTTTTGTAGCTTTTTTTCTTCTTTGGTTCTGATTTTTATTTTAGTTTTACAATTTGGGTGTGTGTAGATATTGCTAGATTTCACCATGGGTGTATTAATTATAGTTGGTTTGGGGTGCGTAGGTGGATTTTGGTTTGTGACTAGATTCGGGTGGGTAACTAGATTTGGGTGTATGGACAAATTGGGGGGTGTAAGTAGATTTGAATTTGTCGCTAGATTTGAGGCCCGTGGATAGAGATTCTGGCTTGTGCAGAGTTACAATGGCGTTCTAATCTGGATGGAAGCTTTGAAACCTGATGGACTCTTAGTTTTCTTCCTTGAAAATATGGGATCTGCTGTAAAAACATCGGTTTTGCTTATCTGGGGTTATGTGGAAACGTTTATGAGATTCCTGATTGATCATTTGGGCCGAAAGCTAGTTTTGTTATTCTTATTTTGTTCTTCTTTGTTGAGGGATTTGCCTATGTCACTGGTGCTTAAAAATCAGAAGCAATTATGTTTCTCTGTTTTTTATAAGTTTTTCCGCGAGGTTTCAATCATTTGGATTTTTTTGAGTTTCACCTGATTTGATTTTGTAATACATTTCCTTCTCCTTTAATGTGATCATTCAAAGTTATCAATTTTAGAAGGGAAAGTTGTCGATGGGCTATCAGGAGCATTGCTTGTAGGATACGAGTCAGAAATATTTAAGTTTGCCAAAAAGACTCTAAAAATTCAATCACTGTTACAGATAGCTTTTGGTAAACCACCAGGTGGCCTTTCTGAGAAGTGAGAACTAGATGAATGACGATTGTTGTATAATAAATAAAGAAAATCGACATTTAACGCTTGTTTCTTCAAGCAGAGAAGAAGGGCTCCCAATACTTAAATTGATCCATTCTCCTGACATAAGGAGCTTGGTTTTGCCCAAAAAACCACTTTTTCCCTACCCGTACTTTTTGATCAGTGGACTTTGGTGGATGCGATTGTCAAGCTTTCCCCACCATTTTACTCTGTTAACAGAGTTGGGAATAAGACATTAAATGGTTTTTCATATTTGGTTTTCGAGGGTCTATCAGAGAGAGACTGAATTTGAGGGTTCGGCCGCTTCATCCTGTCTTGATTCTTCATAGATGCGATTCATAGTTGAAAAATTGATATCCATACTTTCTTTATAAATCTTGTTCTAGCTTACACGTTTTAGGCATATGCGCAGAAGATTTTATTTTTGAGAACAGCTTAAGCTTCTGAGCAGTACAAGCTGTGTGGCGGTTGGCACGACTTCACTGGCTGTGCTGGCAAGGATAGAACCCCACATTAATTGCACTGCAGACTTACTGCTTCTTTTTGTTTGAAAAGAACAACGATTTGGTGGGTTAATTAACAACTGTAGATCAAATTCACCTTATGAGTAGAATGCCCTTAAAACCTTCAGAGTTCATGTGTCTTACATGCATCTTTTTAACCCTTCAAATGTTTGATTTAGGTATAATTTGATGGTACTATGTTTCTTCAAATCCTTTCCATTATGTATAATTCTTTTTGCAAATAAAGACTCAATAACGGTTGAAGATTTCATCTCCCATGTTCTTTGCAGTGACCGTCTTCATATTGTTTTAAAGGGATTGAGTTCTTTACCAATATAGAGTCACAAAAAATATACGCGATACATAGCTATACAAGCTTCAGTTTAAGTAATTTTTCTGACTTAAATCTCCTCGATTCAGAGCCACATAAGCTGTGTGGTTGTTGGCAGGAATTGGCTAAACAGCAAACTAAAACGTCAGTCATATAAAGGCAAATTTAAAAAAAAATTGAAGTGTCCCCCTTGGTAAGATATACGTTTTAGTTTGCTGTTTAGACGTTGCCGTTGTTGGCATGCCTTCATTGCCTGTGCTGGCAAGGATATAACCCCGCACATTGTGCACAGTTGACTAATTGCCGTTTTCTGTTTGAAAAGAACAAAGAATTTGGTGAGTAAAATAACCACTGTAGATCATAATTAACAAGTTCCTGATGGGTAGAATGCCTTTAGATCCTTTACAGTTAATGTGTCTTATACGCATCTTTTTAACCCTTCAGTTGTTTGATCTGGGTATAAATGGATGGCACTATGTTTCTTCATAATTTATTTTTCTTTTTTCAAATAGGCATAAACAGTTGACGTTTTCCACTGATCATATTGTTATAACTTATAATTGGATTGAATTTTTGCCAATATAGAGTCCACAAAAAACATGATAGTCATACAAGCTTCACTTTATGTAATTTTTCTGACAAATCTCTTGATTGTTTACGCTGTACAGGTTCTCTAAGGAGAGTAATGCAACGGGAATGGGGAAGAAGGGAAATTGGTTTAGTGGATTGAAGAAAGCATTCTCTTCAAGTTCAAAAGAGAAATCAGATTTAGTAAGGTCTTCTATAAGCTCATTTGTTTTGAATGTCTTGCCTGGGTAATTTTATTGACCCTCTACATATTCTCTTCTCAGAAGCCTCCAAAGGAGAAGCGCAAATGGGGTTTTGGAAAGCATAAGCACAAGGACCCTCCTGCCATTGCAGCTCCACCTGCAGATCCACCAACAAAGGAAAAGGAAACAACACCCTCTTTGGACAAAACATTGGCTGAGGCAGGAGAGGAGCAAAACAAGCATGCATTAGCTGTAGCTGTTGCAACAGCTGCTGCTGCAGAGGCTGCTGTAGCAGCTGCTCAGGCTGCAGCTGAAATTGTCCGTCTCACAGATGTAGCCCGCTCACGTTATGCAGGAAAATCCAAAGAAGAATGTGCAGCAATCAAAATTCAAACGGCTTTTAGAGCATATTTGGTGTGTGCACACAAGAAATACTAGTTTGGATAGTTTTATTTAATTTCATGCATTGTCCTTCCTTCATTGTTCCCCGATTTAGCAGGCTATTTCTTCAATCAGCTGTAACAAACAAGAGCACATAAAATTCTCTTAGGAACAATTAGTTATTGCATGTTGGTATCAACTACCTTTTCTTTCTTCACAGCATCTTCATTCTGCAGTATTTTATCCCAAAGGTGGTAATTAAATTGTTTTTCATTTTATTGTAATTATTGATTGAGTGCACATTTTGGAGTTTGAATTCAGGCCCGGAGAGCCTTACGTGCATTAAAGGGTTTAGTCAGATTGCAAGCATTGGTACGTGGGCAGACTGTCAGACGCCAAGCAACAAATACACTACGATGCATGCAAGCTCTTGTGAGAGTCCAATCACAGGTCCGTGCAAGAAGGGTCCGAATGTCCGAGGAGAATCGAGCTCTTCAGCGTCAGCTAATGCAGAAACATGCAAAGGAACTCGAGGAAATGAGAGCAAGTGTGAGTTGCTTATGATATATCATTATTAGTTCTTATTGAGAATCATTACTTACTGTTAGTACCCTTTCAAGTTTTAATGATAAGATACAATCACCTTCATGTCACGTCTTTCACTTTCCACCCTCGATTCAATGATACATCATCCTTCAGCTTGCTTGTTAAGCATGTCGTAGATAAATTGAAAAATTATTCTATATATGTAATCTAGTGCTTTTTTCCTACCCTGTTTATGAGATCAGAAAGCTTATATTTGGGATACCAAGGAAACTTCATTGCCTTTGAAACAGAAGTGTTACACCTGTTGAAATGAACTACAGTGATTTTTGTCCACTTAACTATAGCCTACTTTGAAAAGGGTGGACCAATCCCAATTTTCCAAAATCATTGCATTATAAACTTGAATTTCAGCTGTCTCTATTCCTGTCTGACCACTTAAATATTCAGCACCACTTGACTTGAGACGTAAATTATTATAGAGGATATGCTAGAGATGCAGAAATTTTCACTTAATATATTCCACACCAACATAAACATTTTAGATTATGTCAATTGGATGTGAATTGCAACTCGAAGGATTATTATGTTCTACTTCCTCTTTTTGAGAATCAGCTGCTTCATTATATGCTTGATTGAATAAAACTATTATCAATTATAGAGGGTAGTTTGTACAAAAGATGTTCCTTGGACTATAGCTCTATATTTTATTGATCAATATTTAATTGTGTGTTTAGATGGAAGCGAAGGATTGGGATGACAGCTTACAATCAAAGGAGGAAATTGAGGCTAGTTTACAAAGCAAGCAAGAGGCAGCTTTGAAGCGAGAGAGGGCATTGGCATATGCATTTTCTCATCAGGTATGACTGCTATTATTTGTCTAATTGCTTTGACACACTCATTTGACCAAAAGAGAGCAAGCATTAACTCCCATCATTATTTGGTGTTTCATTATTAGTCATTGAAAAATGCAACAAGATCTGCTCATCCAATGTTGATGGAAATTGATCCAAACAAGCCAAGTTGGGGTTGGAGCTGGCTAGAACGTTGGATGGCAGCCCGTCCATGGGAGAAGGAAGCCCCTGAAGGTTCATTGAAGAGCTTTGACCAAAGCATAGGTGATGCTGGAAGACAAGGTGCAATTACAGTGACAGGATTAGTTAATCCTAATGCTGAAACACCTAACCGTACGACTTTAAGGGCAGTGCAGAAACCTTCTAAGCCTGCTGGATCCCAGTCTCCATTTACTCCTACTTCAAAACCTTTGCCAAACAGAATAAGGAACTCCAGTCCTCGCAGTAGTCAGACAGCAGAGGATGATCTGAGGAGTATCACTAGCTTGAGGTCTGAGAAGCCTAGATATTATTCACGTTATAGTTTAGGGGGCTCTTCTATTAGAGATGATGAAAGCCTTGCCAGCTCTCCTGCTGTACCAAACTATATGGCTCCTACAGAGTCTGCCAAAGCAAAGGCAAGATCAAACAGCACACCAAAGCAGAGGCCTGGATCTTCTGACAAGGATTCCATTGCATCTGCAAAGAAAAGGCTTTCTTTTCCATTAACAGAGAGTGAAGTGGGCCAAATGAAGCCTGGCAAAAATCATGCATTCTCACATTTAAATCCTAGTTCAAGGGGGCTTTCTGTGCCTTTGAAATCAGACAGGTCCATTAGTTCGATGAAAGGTCTTAGCATGGACTCAGATCGCTCCTTGGCAAATGGGGATGGAAGAAAGCTGGTGAGATGAGGATATGGGAGAGAATTTCATTTGTTCTGTTGTGGAGGTTCCCTGGTGCTGCTATATAGCTCAGGAAATACCCAGCCTTTGGCTGTAGGCTGTAGCGGCTAAGACATGGGACCTCAAGTCCTGAAGAGTCATTTTTCAAGTTATATTGTGGTGAAACTAGAGGTATTGACTGTTGGAGAAAATGTTTTATTGTCTAATTAAAATGTCTCAGATCAAGTTACAGAATAGCTTGAGTGGCAGGGTCTTTTAATTTGGGTTTATTATTAACTGAGATTGTTGGAGTTTGGTATGTATTCTCAAGTTACAAAACAGTTGTGTGGGTTTCTTGTGTAAAATACCATAACAAAGCTTGGTTTATTTGGAGTGTTATTATTATTCATGTATTCCGAGAGATTCGGATTTAGATGGAACTGGATACTAATTGGGTTTACCTTTTACATTTTGAGAGATGGCATTGATCTTTTCATAAATTCTGAGGCAATTATTCTTCATTCATTGCAGTGGCTGCAGTTCTTACTGCTTTTTTGTTTTTTCGTTATTGGTAAGAAAAGTGCACATTGAGTTATTAATATTATTAGTATTTTTTAACTTGTATTGGTTTAATCTTTAATTCTGCAACTGTCCGTCGCTGTTTTTTGTTTTATTATCCTTTTACAAGGTGCTTCGAGCATATTCTTTACTTTGATGGTAGCATTTGTAACTTTACTTTACTGAGTGTTTGAAGTGCTTTCTCTCTTTTTGAATTGAAGCTAGTATTCTTTTCCATTGTGACCCTAAGGAGGTGCTATCGTGGATGAAAAAGTGCCCTTATTCCTTCCGAAAGAAAATGTCACGAATTCAAAAGCTAGAATCTTTCAGATGCACGTTTACGTTTATCCATTTATATGTTAGGAAGAAAAGATATAGTAGACAAAGTATGTAGACAGATATCTGAAAGACTCATTATGTTCAATGAATTGCAGAAATATATATTTTCCTATGAAATGTTGGAAGCTCAACTTTGTGATGCATTTTTCTCGTCTTCCAAGAGTTTTATCTCGCACTTAGCAGTAAGTTTTAGTCCCGTTTTATGGCCTGACATTCACAGGCTGTAATGTGTTAGCTTTAAGGCAATTGATAGTTTTACAAAGTGTTCAGCAAGAAAAATTTACTTTGCATTGCTGCTGATTTGTAATTTGAAATGAAACAAGATGGATTTTAGTTAATAAGTTATCATCTTAATTTTTCAACCTATACAGCTCAGAGGTTTTTGCATATTTGTTTTCAATTCTGGCATTGAGTCAAACCTCCGCTCAGAGCTTTCTGCATATTTGTTTTTAATTTTGGCATTGAGTCGAACCTCATATACCCATTAGCAAATGTATTTTCAGATTAACTATGAACAAGCTCTGTTTGAAGAATATCTATTCTACCAAAAATTGTCTGAGATTTTTGCCTAAATATATCACCTCATTCTAAAAATGAGGGCTCGAACCCAAGAATATCTCCTACTTTTACATTTAAGTATGGACATTGGACATAAAGATGGATTCATTCTAAGATGTCAAAGCATGCTTCTTGAAGAGGCATAGTTGATGTCCATAACTGATGTTCATCTTGATGTTTGCATGGATGGTTTCATTTTTAAGATTTCAAAGCACGCTTCTTGAAGAGGCATAGTCTGTTGTTCATCTTGATGTTTGCATGGATGAGTCCATTTTAAGATGTCAAATTATGCCTCTTGAAGAGGCGTAGTCGATACCCATAATCGATGCCCATGTTGATGTTTGCATGGTTCATAACTAGTCCAAATGAAGATTTCGTATGTTCGAAGAGTAAATACTAAAAGTCCCCAAGTAGTACAGTTTAAAAGCGACAGCAGGAAATTAGGTACTGGGTTGGTTTATGTTAGGTCGGACTGTCAATCATAGGTAAGCAGTAATCGGTATGATCAAGATTGCTAGATATGGTAAAACAATTGGCAATGATTTGGCATGACATGTGGGTGTGTTCTAATAAGGGCCCTCTGAAACGACAATGACCAATGTTCGAATCGTCACGAGAATTCCAATAATCCAAATCACCCTGCCTTCCACACTCACCCAGAAATCAATTGGCGTGCACGAAAGAATAAATTTTTGCATCTTATTATGCACGAGATTCAAGCAAGTCACCTTTTTAACAACTTTTGAAATCCACGCCTTGTCCATGAAAGGGCAGGTGACAGGCTTGTAAGGAATCGACTGAAAATAATACTAAATTTGTCTATTCCTAAACTTTTTCTTAGAATATGAGAATCTGATAGTTACGTCATATGAAAGCTGCCTTAAACATGATCTGGGTATTTTATATAAGAAGAAAAGGCCAGTCGAGCCCATCTGCACTGAGTTTACACTAAAATCTGCTGCCTGACATTCTGCTTCGATTAAAATACCACAGTAGATATTGCAGTTTATATAATAATAAATACCAAGTATGTCGACAAACACTAAAATTATGTGATGAAGTCAATGAATGCTCTGTCGATTTTCTTGTTGGGCATGCATGGTGGTTGAAGTAGAACCAAAGTTTTGTATGTTCCCCCATTTCACACTGAAATTAACACTGAGATAGGCCCAGGAGTCATCAACAAGACAGATTATCCCTTGTAGGTTTATTTAGATGAAGCTCTTGAAAGACGAGAAGTTTAGGCCACATGATTCCTTGTCAAATCTTGTGAGCGTATGGTTGAAGTAGGTCCATGATTCCTTGTCAAATCTTGTGAGTGTGGTTGAAGTAGGTCCAAAGTCTTTGTATGTTCCTCCATTCCACACATTGAGATAGGCGAAAGGAAAGGAGAGGAAAAGGAGCAATCTGTTTTGAAATTTAAGATGATTTATAGTAATATGAGATTTTTTGGAGGTGGCATCTAATTGTATTAGAAACGAGGCGTATATACCTTACTTATTACGAGAGTTGAACTTGTAACCTCTCTTTCAAGACTACAAGTTCTCTTTAAGAAGTTTAAGAAGTATCAACAAGACAGATAATCCCTTTTAAGTTTATTTAGATGAATCTCTTAAAAAATGAATTGTTCAGGCCATACGATTCCTTGTCTAATCTTGTGAGGCTAGTGGAGCCATGGAAATATCCTTTGCATTTGTAATGGAGACATAAACCTCGATTGATGGCTCATGTCAATTGTCTATAACTGCTCAAATTGGTAATAACAGTTGGCTTATTGTCCTTTTTTTGGGTTAATGTTTGGGTTTAGCTTTTAGAGAACATGTGTAATTGGCTGCCTCCTCGAAGTATAACATTATCAATAAAGGTGTTTACTATTGCCTCTTTGACCGATGAGAATAAATACAACAGCTTTGAGACATCATGACCAGACAAATAGCAGTTCGATAAAGTCAGCAATATATGCATAGAAGTGGTTGATGGAGCAAAAAATGGATTTTATAGAGAAGTGGCCAAAATTTAAGATGATGGTTATGTGGTGAATGAAATTGGGTGCATGTTACTTGGTTCGCCCTAATTGAAATAGTCACACATAATTGGTTATTTAGGTTTCATTGGCTCATCTTGAATTTGATCGGGGCTAGTTGAATTTCATGGATCCAAACTCATCCACAACAAATTAATTTGAGCTTATTTGTTTTTGATTGTATGCTTATGAATTAATATCTAGGACTAATAAATCCTTCCACAAACATTCTCATTCAATATGTAGCCTAATTTCACATGGTAAATTGATTACACGTGTATTATTAACTTGATGGTGTACACATGATTACACAATTAGGGGTGATTGGTCACACCCTTAGGTATAATTGATGCATCATGGCAATAGTCAAGACTTGTCATACTCAAGAGTGATTGATTCATTAGGTACATTTGGGTTAATCAAATGAGAGTGAGAGCCTCCATTTGTACTAGAGAAGATTGGATGGACATGGGTTATTAACCAAATCATGTTATCTAGTGAATTGATTCAAAATTGGGTGTACTTAACCTCCACACACCCAATCCCATCTAATAAACATGGATTGTGGTTCAGTTAGTTCCAATCAATTATTACATATTTAGTTTATTGGGTGTAAGGTTAAGACTACTAAAATCATATGAACCTAATAGAAAAAGAGTGTCTAGATTAGCCCTAATTATGGACTTGATGAGCCAATTGCATAATTTGTTCATTGAGTTAGCAATTGGCGATAATTAAGCCCCATGCACCAAAGTACATTTGATAGACTTGAATTGGGGGCCCTCCATTAGTCCTAGTTATGTGCTTGATGAAAAGTATAGTTGATTGAACCCCATACAACCAATCTCAATTAGAAGATATTAATAGGGCTTATACTATTGCCAATTTCCCACCTAATATAGTTCTAGTTCTTTATCTACATGCCACATTTGTCTACTAGAGCCTATTGTTTAGTGCTATAGGTTGGCATTTGGTATTAATGTCCTCGTACTACTCCAAATTATTAAGAACTTAAAAGGGGGATATATTTATGTGGTGCTAACTCACCCTTCAAGCAAGTTTTGAGGTGCTATTAATTTGAGTAAATTAACCAAAACTTTCCCTATTGTGCACCTCCCCTTATTCAAAACTACTAACTACAATACTATAGGCTTTGAGCTTATTCATGCATTGGTTTACCCCCTTGATGTTGGTTCTTTCTTTTTATTAGGATTTATTTATGTCAATGGATTTATCAGTCATTTTAGCACATGGTGTTATTATTTGGTCTTTACTTTGATGTATGTATGATAATTATCAGAGTAATTTCTTACCAAAAATAATGTCTACTTATGTTGTGTTTTCTTTACTTATTTTTCTCACACTATTAGATCTTTGAATATAAGGTACGTTACTCTTCAATAGCTAGGCCTAAAGGAAGTAGACAAATAATGATTTTCAAAACAATGCTTAATATTTTGTTTTGACACTATCCTTTCACATCCTTGCAAAGCTATTGCATTCAACCACAACACCTCTACAATTTGTAGAATTTTTATTATGGTGCTTGCTATATTATGTATCTTGTGTTATTTCTTGGTTATCCTTGAGAAATGAATGACACTTCATTGCTTGTATAATTAAAAAGAATTTGTGCCTATACTAGCTAATTTGACGTTCATATCCTAAAGAAATTTCGGTCTCTAATAACTTCATCTTCTCGTTACTTCATTTGTTATATCCATGAGCTATCCCCTTCTTTTTTTTTTGATTGGTGAATTCTTTTGACTGGAGCAATGAACCACTATGGTCACATTTGGAGGACCCCATTGTAACCACCGAAATTTGGTCTGTCGTAACAATAGACCCTATTTGCCCTAAGTGTGATCATACCCTCGATTTATGTCCAAACGACCCTGTTACTGTTTGGCATATTTCTTTTAATCAATTTAATGTCCTAGGTGATTT
>MU224399.1:1669756-1698882 GCA_018584345.1 Thuja plicata
AAGGCAATAGGTCATCTTTAGAGGGTTTTATGTGTTTTTCATGCTTTTACTAACCCCATGTTTCTAAAACAATGATCTATTGAAGTGTTTGTGTCCATCTAACAGGTACCCATTATCACACTCACACCCATCCCCATGGTGATTACATTGCTAGTACTGAGACATTAACACCTAGATTTGGCTTGTGTAGTTGTTTCAGCGCCTTATGTCTCCCCTCCTTATCGCTCCATACTCTCCTTATGACTCCCCTCTCCTTCTTCCTTATCACTCCAACACCTTATGCCTCCCTACTTATCGCTCAGAATACCACTCCTTATCTCTTTGAATATTGTCTCCTTATGTCTCCCCATCACCTCTGGTTATGGCCGCATTCTGACCACTAGCATGACCCTCTAAGTCGGCATACGTCCACTCCACACACCCTCAACGGTTGTATTTGCGCACACCACCATTGTTTGTCATTCATAGAGCTTCCTCATATATGTGCAGGCCAAGGAAGTTGTGGGTATCAAGCTCGTGATCTCCCCTTTAACAAGGCTCGTGACCATCGTTGTGTTGTAGGGTCATCCCCATAAGATATCCCTTATCATAAAATCCTCCATGACATATTTACGTTTGTGGCATTTAAATAACATTTGAGATAATTTCAAACTCTTGGTCTCTTCTACTAGAGAGTTGCTTTTTTAAAGTGTTCTTTTGGGATCATTGATAACGATTAGAAATCTAGATTCTTGACCGATCATATAAAGTGAGGACAAGTATCCAAATAAATCAAGTTGCAAAATGAAACATGTTTCATTATTTATTAAAAAAATCTACAAAATTGTACAATCAAGTTCACCCCCAATATATATTTTAAATAATATTGCAATTTTCATAGTTCCATAATGTGATGATATTGCCTCTACAATTTTCATAATGATCTTTTAGGTTTCTACTTATTCACCCTTACTTTCCTAATTGAGACCTTTCTCCCTATATTTCCTTCATCGTTAACAAAGTTGTTCAATCTATTGGGATTAATGAGAAGTAGTACTGAGAGGGGAGGGGTGAAATAGTACCTCTAAAACTTTTAACTCTTTTCACCATTCATCATTAGCAATCATTCTTTACTGTATTATTGACCATTACTGTTGTTCTTTCTTATGCATGTAATATTAAATCATAATCTTTAACTATTTGCAACATTCATAGAAACATTCATGAAAGTAATAAACACATAACACAAGATATGATATCGCAGAAAACTCCCGTTAGGAAGTAAAAATTGCGGTGGGGATGGCACCCACAAAACTTCACTATCTGCAGAATGGAAGGGAGCCCGTAAAGGCTTACAATTGATCACTTCTGATGATCTACCCTGTTAGGAGTATTAATGTGGAGACCTGTTCAGATCTACTATGTTAAGAGCTTTAGCAACACTGATTTAAGTGTTCACTTGGTTAAGAGATTTACAATAGGATTGTTAGGTCCACCTTTCTTGAAAAGGATTTCTTAAGTGTACTACACTTGTTAGAATGAGTACATATGATTGACCTGACTGTATGCAATCTACAATTGCTGATTACAAGTCCATTTAAGCTTTCATAATAAGAATATCACCTTAAGTGACTGATTAATACCTTTCTCTGCTCGTCAGTAGCCTGTGTTCTTGTTCTGGAAACTGATTTGATCTGTTTCTGTCCTTATGCATGAAATCTCTTGTCTGGTCTTTAGATGCTCTCTGTGGCTACAATCTTCATTGAACAACAACATGTTCACAATAGATTGAGCGTCTATTTATACAAGTATTTGACCTATCTTAGAATCACACCTTACAATGTTAACTCTTAGATCCAAGGTTTGCAACTTGACCTTGATCTTTAGTTTGCATGGTTTAAATCAGTAAAACTAATTAAAACAATAATAAATACATTGCTTCCTCCGCACATAATGGTTTTAAAAATAAATCAAGAAGCTGTATATACAACTTCAGTGATTTATCTGATGTGGAAAGTCAGATCCACTTTTTGCGGGATGTAACTGACTGTCGGTTCTTGGTCGTCAGGTTGAACTGAAAGTTTGTCAATGTTCCTTTGTTGAACTGATCGTCGGGTTCCCTTCATCTGTTGGGTTCCTCTCTTTGCTATTCCATCAGGTTGCACTGTTGTTACTCGTCGAGTTCCTTTAACCTTTTTGTCATCGGGTAACACTGAATAGTGTTTGTCAGGATGCTTTGAACTTGGCATTATTGGGTAACCTTGGCGTCGGGTAGTGCTGTGCCCTATCTGTCGGTGTAGTGTAAACCGATGGTGTAGATCATGTTTTTCCTTGTGTATACTAATGGCAAAATATAATGCCTTCAATCTCCCCCTTTGACATTAGTATCAAAAACTGATATGTGCATAATACTAAAGTGTTTAGTATGTACACCATGTCTATATACTTGTCATTATATGACTCCCCCTAACTGTATGCATCAGTATAGTATAAGTATATATGTACATGTATACTTGCCTCTGTACTATACATTCCCTGTTCTTTGCTCTTTCAATTGTTTGACTGTATGTACAATTCATTCCTCCTTTCACTTCCCTTTTCTTTTACTGTGTTTGTACATATCACTCCCCCCTTTATTTGATACTCATGAAAAAAATGTACGACTTATAAGATGTCAAAAATGTGACAAAAATGTGTAACTTACAATGTGTCAAAAATATGTGAATGGGTGTTCTTGATGTCTTCGAGCAATTTCTCCCATTTTTCTTTTAGGAGTTCTAGTGCCATGTGCTCCAGCTCTAGCCTTGCATGCATATCATAAATGTTGTCTATGACAGACATTTCTAGGGTGGCAATTAGTGCGTTCGCCTCTGTTACATGTTGTTGCAGTAGTGAAAGTGTCGGTAAGAGTTGAGCTTGAAGCTCATTTACCTCATCTCTGTACTTCGTCTCTGCAATCTATATGTCCTATCTCAATTTTTGAGCCTATTTGAGTTGCTCATTGTTTGCCTCTTCATTATTTGTGAGACTTTGTGCACTTGTCTTAAGATCAACATCTATTTGTGCTATTTTGTCGGTATACTCTTGTGTGAGTTGATCAAGTGTACATAATTTCTGTATCAAAGTAATAGCTTTTGAGATGATTGCATCAATTGTGCTTACCAATTCAGAAAGCTTTAACTTTTTCAATGCCACTTCTTGGCTTATCTTCTCTACTAGCTTGAACTCATACTTATGTTCAAGTGTTTCTTCCATGACCTTCTCAGCATCAATGTTCTAAGATGTGATTGCCTCTGTGAGAACCACTAGTTGATCAAGCATTGGGATTGTTTGATCAACATCTACATTCGGTACTATTTGCTGAAGTATACTCTTGCTACTTCCAGTACCTTTGCCTCCTTTGTGGCTTTCCTTAATTTGTCTTGCATTGCTTTTCTCTCACAGAGTCTTGCATACTTGGTCAATTCAGTTGGATCCAATGTCCTTGGATCACAAACTGGAATCTCAATGATTTCATCCAGAGTTACTGGATTCTTATGCTTGCTCTTCTTCTTCTTTGAGACTTGTGGGGACACAGATGTATGAACTACCATTGCTAATTCATTTGTCCTCTCTGAAGTGCTTGGTGACGCCTTTGTAGATGACGCTTCTTGTGTTTTCTACTCGGAGTGTACCTGTCAGTTTGGTGAAGACGTCTCTCCATCAACGTTGGAGTGTCTCTGCAGATTTTTCTTCTGTTTTCTTCTCCAGCTCATCTTTCTTTGCTTCTTCATTCTTATCTTTCTGCTTGTCCTCTTCTACCTTATGCGTTTCTTCTTTATTTTGATCAGTAGATTTATCTTTTTGATCATCGGTTGCAGCTTTCTCTGTAGTTGTGTCCTTTGTATTATCTATGGTGTCTCTTGCTTCAACATCACCCTTGTCCTCGCGTGTGCTTGTGTCCTCTGCAGTAGATCCATCATTACCTTCTAGTATATTGATTTCCTTCATTAATACATGCATATTGATTTGTGTGCTAGCTTGGGCTTTATCTAGAGTGGTGTCCTGCTCGTCGGTTTGGTCTTTTTGAGCAGTGACATCCTCATCTTTTTGTACTTGCTCTGCAGGGTCTGGTTCTGTTAAGTCCATGACTGATGTGTCCTACCATTTCTCATCAGCAACATTCGTATCTTTATCCTCTGATGTCTTCAATTCTTGTTGCCTTCCCTGATCCTTATGTGTTATGAATATTACATCATCTTTCTTTTGCGGATATTTATCAGAGTCATAGTGTGTGATGTCTTGAATATCAAGATCATCCATGACTTTGTCCAAATCTATTGGCTCCATATCTTCAACATTGTCCAAAGAAATGTGCTGAGGACTTTCCTTGTCTTTCTCCTCCTCTCTATGAGGTGTGTCGGTGAGAAGTAACTGTTCCTCACGACTTGTTGACTCTATTGGTAGATCTAGGAGTTGTCTCCATTTTGTTTCGGTCATTGTGTCTAGCTCTATAAACTTATCTTCAAGCACTTTGTAAGCCCTTATCTTGGCTACAAACTTGCCTGAGCGCTTCTTCATAATTTCTTTGATTTCTTCAACCCTAGATTCGGGAGGCATAAGTGTAACAAGTACCCTCTCCCTTGCTTCTCTTTCAGTTTGTAGAGCATACGACAACTATTGGGATATTCTATTACCCAGCTCCTTGGGTACTTGATTTACAAATTCAGCTGGTACATATTTAAATTTCACCATTGACTTGATTATTGCCTCTTGTATCTTATTTTGGTCCTCTGGTTTGAGTGTATCCCATTGTTTGATTTTCTTATTAGTCGTTGTACCATGTGTAGCAATGGATTCAACATCCTCATCAATTGTTAGATTTTTGAAATTCTTCTTTACTACATCAGGCTCATCTTCTTTAGAATCCTCAATGTCAGCCTTAGTTTTGACCATTCTTTTTCTCCTCTTTGTAGGTGTTGTCTTCACAGTTTGCTGCTTTGTTTGTTTTGTTGGCTGCTTCCTCTTATAGGTCCTTACTTGACCTTTCTTAAGAGGTGTGGTATCGGTATTTGCAGTTTGACTCCTTGTCCTCTGCTTCTTTGTAGGAGGTGGAGGTGTATCAGATTCAGTTTCCTTAGAATCTGATTTATGTTCATCATGCCCTTCATCGATGGTGCCCTGTTCATCGGTTTCCTCTAGTTGTTCTTGTTCCTCCTCAGTAACCGATACAATCTTCTTGAGATTCTTAACCATCTTATCCTTTTTATTGACAATTTTTTTGATTTCTAGGCCTCTTTTTATCTTTGATTTGGCCTCTTCATAGGTTCCAAACCTTGGTTGTTTACTGTCAATAGGCTCATTGATCAATGCATCAATAGCATTGGTTGCTTGATCTATGTTGCTTTCATAATCTAGTGGTGCTAACCAAGTTGTCCTTGGTACAACCGGTTTGATGTGGGTGAAATCTGTGTCCACCATAAAACATATTTCATCCCTATGTTTTTCAATAAGTTGTTCAGGGATCCTTGTTCTTTCCATCATCTTTTCCTTGAATTCAAGGAAATATGTAGTCATAACAGATTCAAAATTATCTCCTAGTGACTTAATTAGTTCACTAATCTGTAATGTCACTGGTTTTGTAGTGTCCCATTTCACTTTTCCTACTGAAGGAAAGTATTCTTGAAATCAGAAAAAGATACACATGATAAGTGAGCCGAACTTACATGTGTTGGTCTTTGCAGACCTAATTGTGTTCATGTTCTCATCAAGTTTCTTTAGTAGGATCTCACATAGATCCATCTGTATGCCCTTGGTCACCATTTTGTAAGCTGTGCTTACTGATGTTACTGATATGTTGTTCATCCCACTTGCCTGAAATATCTTGTACCCAATCACATATGCACCGAATCTCAGTTCTTCATCGGTGACGGTGTTCACTTTCAGACCTTTGTTATCTCATTCAGCTTTAGTAACTTATTCAACTTCTTGCCTAGAAGGACGTTTGTGACCCTTAGGTTTGTCAGTTATTGGATAACCAGTGATAGTGTGAAGGACATCCTTAGTGATTTTCTTGGGTTGATCTAACCACAACTTCTAGTCATGCATTCTGCTAAGTACCAATCTGATCCAGTCGATCTTGAATTCCCTCGGGAAATGTAGGGCATTAGTTATCCCTTTAACCTCTAAGTGTTTGTGCTCTTCCTTTAGGTTGCCTTCTACATCACAAATCTTCTTATAAGACTCATCCATCTCTAGATCTCCTATTTCGGTGATCTTGCAATGAATATAAGGCCTAACATCTTCTATAAGCAAAACCCTAGGTGAGATCTTAGAAAACGCGCCGGTTTCATCGGGTTGTGATGCAATCTCTGGGCATATCTTATATTTGGGCTCTACACAGGTGCTATTCTTGATTAACCTAACCACATTCTTCTTATCACTCTTGATCTTAGTAGTTCTTGACGTGGTTGCCATCGTTTTTCAAGTTTTAGGGCTTTCTTGAAATTTAGGGCTTCCCTGATAAATAAAGACAAAGTACTTTTGGTGCCCTAGGTACTTACTTCGATCCATGATAATGGTAAATGATTTGTTTGCTGTGTGTGGATCGAGTTGAGGTCGCTCTGTCGAATGCTCTTCAGTCACTCTATTTTTTGCTCTGTTTTTCTCTTCAAATTGTGGGTGCAAAATGAAGTGCTCCTGTCGCCTATTTATAGAATTTTTTCCCTAAGTCTTTGTCATAAATTCTCAACGAATCGTTGGGAAATGAAGACGGAGTTCATTGGGAAGACTTTCAAAATCATCGTCGGTGTTGTCAGGTTGCTTGGGACAGCTATTAACAATTTTGATTTTATTGACGGATATCGGTATTTTGTCATGACAACTTTGTAACTTTGCTTCCTTACCAACGGGTGTCAGGTTACAATGATAACTTAACTATTTTATGTGTTGACCAACAATTTCCGGTAAGTGTAAATAGTTCATCCTTTGTATTCACCGCAGATTTTGACTATCTATCAATTGTATAATGGAACTGATGCAGAATATGAATTGGTTTAGTGCAGTTCCATACTTACTTGTTCAACTCAAGTGGGGGTGGTGATGTCACCAGATCCATTGGATGGGGTGTCACCATTTGCATTGCTTGGTCCAACTTCATCATTGCTTGAAGCTTTTCTCCACATTTTTTCTCTAGCCCTCTGGATATCTTCAATGGTGTTTCCATTGGGGTATGTGCTTGTCTTTGTCATTCAGTCTTTGCAATCTTTCTTGAGATGACCAACTTTGTGACAATGTAAGCATGCCATTCTGAGGTTTGACCAGCCTCTAGACCTTTTGGTCCATGCCCTCATGAAGTTTGTAGCAATGTGACCATATCTACCACATGCTGTACAGTTTGTCCATGTATTGTAGTCCCATACATATTGATTACTGATTCTCTTTGGTTGATAGGGAGTTTCTTGACCTTTAGGCTTCCATGCTTGCCTTTTATTTTTCTAGCATTCATTAGTTGTGTGCCCATTCATCTTGCTTGTAGGACAATATTTGTCTATGTAGGTTTCCTTCTTTGGTTGTTCCATCTTAGACTTACATTCATATGATTTATGCCATTTCTTGTTACATTTATAACATAATCCTATGAATGAAGATGTAGATTTTGGAATACCTTTCATTTTGCCTTGGCATGCATTTGATGTGTGGCCTTGCTTTCCACAGTGTTTGCATGTCATCTTTCTTGGTCTTGGATTTTCATAGATATTCTTTGGATTAGCTTGATTTGATGATTCTCCCTTTTTGGTAAAGCCTAGACCGTTGTTTTTTTTGACTCTTTGTTATCCTTCAAGAAAGTCATCCATTTTTTTATTGCTCTCTTCAGCCTTTTTGATAACTTCATTGTGCTGTTGCTCAATTCTAACCTCATGCTTTAGTTTTTCATTCTCTTCTCTTAGTTCACCAATGGCCTGCACTCTTTCAATGAGTTCTATATTCATTATGTTTGCTTCTTGACTCATTAGAATAATTTGATTTGTGATCTCATGGTGATGCTCAACATGTCTTTGAATTTCTAACTCCTTTTCCTGTAGCTTCTCTGTAATCTTCCTTCTGTCATCAATAGAAAGTGTTCTTTCTGTTTCAACTTGTCTAGCAGAACTCATCACATCAATCATTCTTACCATCTGGGACTCTTGACCGATTTGCAGCATCTTTATTTGCTCTATCAGATGTTGATTGATCTCCTTCAGATTTGTGATGTTATTTTCTGATGTATCTGATGTATTGATTGCATTTAATCCTGAAGATTCAAAGAAATCTGGAATCTCTTCTTCTTGATAATCTTTTTCATTGTTTCGAGTTGCCATACCTTTCCTTTCATCCAACAACTCTCTCATCTTGATTCTCGCTTTTTTATACTGTTCATAGAACATCTGTATCTCAAGTTTTTTATTCTCAATATTCTTATCAAGTTTGTACTTCTCCATTGTATGATCTTTGCTCTTAAGCCTTTAAGCTTTCCAAGAAGAGACTCAACTCTGATACCAATTGTTGGGATTAATGAGAAGTAGTACTGAGAGGGGAGGGGTGAATTAGTACCTCTAAAACTTTTAACTCTTTTCACCATTCATCATTAGCAATCATTCTTTACTGTATTATCGACCATTACTGTTGTTCTTTCTTATGCATGTAATATTAAATCATAATATTTAATTTTCTGAAACATTCATAGAAACATTCATGAAAGTAATAAACACATAAAACAAGATATGATATCGCATAAAACTCCTGTTAGAAAGTAAAAAATGTGGTGGGGATGACACCCACAAAACTTCACTATCTGCAGAATGGAAGGGAGCCGGTAAAGGCTTACAATTGACCACTTCTGATGATCTACCCTGTTAGGAGTATTAAAGTGGAGACCTGTTAAGATCTACTATGTTAAGAGCTTTAGAAATACTGATTTAAGTGTGCACTCGGTTAAGAGATTTACAATAGAACTATTAGGTCCACCTTTCTTGAAAAGGATTTCTTAAGTGTACTACACTTGTTAGAATGAGTACATATGATTGACCTAACTATATGCAATATACAATTTCTAATTACAGATCCATTAAAGATTTCATAATAAGAATATCACCTTAAGTGACTAATTAATACCTTTCTCTGCTCATCAGTAGCATGTGTTCTTGTTTTTGAAACTGATTTGATCCGTTTCTGTCCTTATGCATGAAATATCTTGTTTGGTCTTTAGATGCTCTCTATGGCTAGAGTCTTCATCGAACAACAACATGTTCACAATAGATTGAGCATCTATTTATACAAGTATTTGACCTATCTTAGAATCACACTTTACAATGTTAACTCTTAGATCCAAGGTTTACAACTTGACCTTGATCTTTAGTTTGCATGTATTAAATCAGTAAAACTAATTAAAACAATAATAAATAAATTGCTTCCTCCACACATAATGGTTTTAAAAACAAATTAAGAAGCTATATATACAACTTTAGTGATTTATCTGACATGGAAAGTCAGATCCACTTTTTGTGGGATGTAATTGACTATCGATTCTTGGTCGTCAAGTTGAACTGAAAGTCTGTCGGCATTCCTTTGTTGAACTGATTGTCGGGTTCACTTCATCTGGCTGGTTCCTCTTTTTTCCGTTCCATTGGGTTGCACTATTGTTACTCATCGGGTTCCTTCAACCTTTTTGTCATCGGGTAACACTGAATAGTGTTTGTCGGGATGCTTTGAACTTGGTAGTATCGGGTAACCTTGGCGTCAGGTAGTGTTGTGCCTTGTCTGTCAGTGTAGTGTAAACGGATGGTGTAGATCATGTTTTTGCTTGTGTATACTAATGGAAAAATATAATGCCTTCACAATCCTTGATACATTGACATTATTTATTTATATTCTTTACTTCCTTAAACTTTCCTCCGATATAATTTGGAAAAGGCACCTTTGTGGGCAATGATTTAATTCTCTTCTTATGTATAGTTGGAAAGATAATACCTTCAAAATCATGATATCAACTTTGATGATATGTTGAGTGACAGTGTTAAAAACCCCACTTGAATTTGTCTTTCCTCATTATTAGAGGAAATTTGTGTTTTCATTGAGATAGCTCCACCAGCCAACACTTTTGAGAGGAACTTTTGTTTTAAGGTCACTTCAATTTTTTTGTTGGTACCCTATAGTTCTAATACTAGTACTAAAATTTTAATCTTGGTAACACTTGTCATTAGTGATGTCATTATTGGCACCTCATGATGCCTCAAATTCTCGATGCTTTGAAAATTCATCAAATTTTGTTAAGATCATAGTCATCTGGCTTTAGGAACACCTTTTCTTGAGTGACCTACATTTCTTTCAATTTCATGGTTTCTTATTATTTCATTTTATTCATACCCAAGTAGCCTTCATTTTCCTCATCATTATTTTGAACAACAACATTGATTTGATTCAAATTCTAGAACAAAGGAAGTGTTTGTATACATATTGATCTATTTAATATGATGGCTCAAATATGATTCTATCTACCCCAAAGTATATGGTATTTTTTTTCTTCTGCTAACATAATTAGTAGTTTACTTTCATTAATGATGTACAATTATATATGTAATTTATGGGTTATGGAAAAATATGTTGGGACACAGTTTATCATTATCCATAAAGAAATGCAATAGTCAATGTCACACTAATTAAAATATTTTAATATATTGATTCCCAAGCTATCTTTATCCCTAAAGGAATGCAATAGTCAATTTCACACTAATTAATTTTTTTTAATATACTGATTCCTAAGCTATCTTTGTCCTTGGCATCATAATGTGTCCTTCAATACTTTTGTAATAGTATATGGGTCAAATTATTTCACATATATTTTCATACCATGTAGTACCCCCATGTTTGCATTATGTCACTTGTTTATTCTTTTGATCCAAGTTAAGACTCTATATATGGCTATCGTGTGATTATTCGTATGCTATCCTTTTGTAGTGACATTTTTGTGACGCATTCAATTAATATTATACTCTTTTATGCATATGGAATCACTACTGATGTGGATAGTAGGCTATACTTGTGATTTTAGTGATGATCATTTATGCACAATGAATCTGGGATGATGTGGCATGATGTTATATAATGATGTCTGGATACATTTACACACACATATATATGATATGTTGGCCTTTTGGAGTTACTGATGAGTTCACTGTGTGCATTAATGATTAGGCTAGTGATTTGGTGTGATGTTTCATTGTGGGTCATGTATTGATAGTAAACTAATTTGGGGATTTGTTATGTGTTCGTTATTGTTGTTAGATGATATTTCATGTTATTTAATGATCATTCATTCTATTTGATGATATCTTATATTTTTATTAAAATCAATAGAAAAATAAGGGTATTGACCCTTATAAGTCCACAAACTATAGGTTTCAATAGAGATCAACAACACACTAAAAGAATAGTGGTTGGTTATTACAAGGACATGCAATTAACAACACACTAGTAGAACAGCTAGTAGCCCACTTCAAGAGTGGGTAGACATCTCACCTATAATGCAGGGAGGAGAATGGGGGTTTGAAGAATTATTTTTCCTACACTATTGGACAATTTCTCAGGCAATAATATCACTAGGATCCCCATCACAAGGGGGAGGAAGTGGTAAGAATCTATTTGATAAATTGTTAGGACCAGGGGCGGAGTGCTAAGAAATTTATACATCACCAGTCAAAGACAAGAGTAGAGCAGGAGCAATACAAAGAAGGGTCCACATGGCTAGAGAGAAATTCACTATAAGAAACAAGAGGAGTAGGATTCATTGGGATTATAGAGGCCAGACTAGGAGAATCATCTAGATTTATAATAGGAGCTTCATCTAGAGGGGATTCATCATCAACTTGTGATGCATCATCAGAGGAAGAATCAAAAGCTAGGATAATCAAATGTCCATCATTAGTGTCCTTTCACTTAGTGGCAATGCCTTTTTTCTGCAAGAGAGAAATTTTTTTTGTCAGGTGACTGGTAGAGAAGCATCAACAACATCAAAATGAGACACCCTCATAATCCATCGATTGAGTCCATGGCCTATCCCCCACCATGAGAACCACATATCCAAGGAGAGAAAATGTGAGAAAATGTAGAGAGACCCATGGCGGTTGTGGTTGTTGGAGTTGATGAAAAACTATCAACCCTACAGCTCCCAAGAATCACCTGCATGCAAACACCTGTCATAGAAAGAGAGAAGCAAAAGCTATGGAGACCAAAAACAACAGATCTGTGAAAGAGGAAACATCCTCAATTGATTCAATAAAAATGGAATGGAATTACCAAAAAGATTCCTTAATTACAAAGTGATCAATCCTTATAAAGGAGATCAAAACCCAAAGATGGGTGAAGAAACAAGGGTTGGGTGAAGAAACCAAGGTTGCATGAATAATTAATAGAAGAATCAATTATTGCATGCCTAAAGTTTAGCTTAAGTGAAATAGAGATAAAAGGGACTTAATAATTAAATCAAATAATGATTTAATTAATAAGTGAAAGGTGACTTAATAATTAAATCAATAATGATTTAATTAATAAGTGAAAATACCCTTTTAACTCTAACAGTGGTATCATACACCATTAGAAAATGATCAATAGAGTTGTTGATGGTCTCAGAGCAAGAGTCTCCCAGAAATGAAGGGGGATATTATGAAGTTGAACCCACATTGGATGCACACTGAGTGGTATTAATGCAATGTTTAGATGATGGTTATATGTGAAAAGGGGTGGTGTTGTAACATTCAAATACACAAGAATGATAATTTCGCTAAAATGCCATTTTCAGTGAGTTGTGATATTTGAATATTTTATATGTGCTTTGACTATTTATATATATGAGGAGGTACACTTCATGTGTGAATGTTTGAGTGATGATATGTACGATGCATCGACTCCACCTGGCTTCATAGGTCTTAGCATGCCTATAATATCCCCAACAATGGTTAAATTGGAGATAGTTATATGGCCCATTCATATTATCCAACCTAATTGATGTTCCTACTCTTGGGCGACAATCACTATGTTGCATATACCTACATGCCTGGTTATTGCTTGGTAATGTTTGACTACCCTTTCATATTGTTAGACTAGTGACAAGTGTTTGTGCATTATTAGTTATTCATAGTTTTTGATTAAGGAAAACAGGTTTTGATGGGTTCCTGAAACCCTACAGAGCTATATATAAAAAACCTAGAGCATATAAAGGTTAAGTATCAACTAAAATGAAATAGGCAGTCCAAACAAAATAGTCCCAGAAAATACAGAAAGCCAGGGACAAAACCCATAAAAGACCAGGATATAAAACCAGGGACGCAAATTAGGCAATGTCTCTGAGAATCTCTGCAACACGCATCTCCAGCTCGGTCATTCTACCTGCAGCCTCTTTCAGGTCAGCCAACTCTTTATCAACTTCTTGGTTCTCCATCTTCTTAGTGGCCTCTCTTGTCCTCTTCTTATTTCTGTCTTCTGGTAGCTTATCCCTATCACTATTCAGCAGCTGATCCTTCTTGTTCCCTCTTTGCTCTTCAAATTTGTCAATAATCACCTTAATATTATCATTTGAAGCCTTTAGTATATTGTAGCTTTGCTAAGCTATTTTGACCATTGAGTCCTCAATACTTTTGACTCTTTTCCTCAGCTCGTTCACTCTGCTATCCAGATCCCTGTCCTCCGCAATGTTCTTGTTATTGTTAATTATGTTATCTTTCTCCATCTTGTCCATTCTTTTTTTCAGCTCGTAGATTTTGTAGAAGGTCAATTTTGTGGTTCTGTAGCTATCAATGACACTGTTTTTAGCATTATTCAACACGTCCATATGAGGATCCTCCCTCGCATGGTCACTAAGAATCACCAAAGCTAGATCAATTAACTCTTCCATCTAGATTCTGCCCTCCTTGTTCTCCTTAACCAAAGTCCTAACCATTTCTCTCTTTAACCCCATTTTAGCATAGACCGTTTCAAAATTCCTCCAAACAACTTTCTTGTTTTTGCCAGTAATGTTGTAGGTGTAATGATCTTCCCCATATTCTGCAAAACCTTGACTCTGCTCATCCTCTTCATTCCCCCTCCCCTGACTATCCTCTTTTTAGCCTCTCTCCTCTTGTATATTTTCTTGACTGTCTTGCCTCTCCTCTTGGGTTTCCTCCTTAATCTGATTCCCTCTTTTGAACCTCGTTGCCCTCTTCCCTGAGCTTGCCTCCTCATTCTGAGCCAGCAATTTGATTGTTATCTTCCTCTTTACTTCTGTCTTCCCCTGCTTCCCACCTTGTTTCATTTTTCCCTCTTCTCCAAAACTCTCATTCTCCGTTTCCATCCCATCCGCGTTTTCGTTGTACTCCTTGTCAGAGGAGATCTCAATGTGCTATTTTAAAGACTCCATTTTAACTCTTTTCTTCCCCTTCTTCATCTGTAGAGGATCTTCCTCCCTAGTTATTCATAGTTGTCAGGGTTAAGTATTTAAAATAAAATAATAAATTATTATAATGTACTGCTTGACAACTTATTGGTATTTATCGACAACTATGTCGTATTGTTACTTTAAGTAAATGGGGAATTCATCATTTATTTGGCTTTAGGTTTTATAAGTCAATTTTATAAGTTTAAATTGAGATACTTTGATATATTTTATTATTTTGGGAAAAAAACCCCTTTTAATATGTCAAAAAGTTCATTTTCTAATTATTGTTAATTTTCTATTTGGCTTGGCATAACCCTCTTCTTCTCCATTGGGAATTTTCTTGGATTTTGAGTTGGATTTGGAAAGTTTTTGTGGGTATTATCTCATTGGATTTCTCTTGTCAACCTCTACTTTCCTTTGGATTTTCATCTCATTTGGTGGAGCATTGTGCAACTTCTTCCTATTTTGAGTTTTTGCTTGATTGAGGTAGATTTTATCCATTTCCTTTTTGTTTCTTCAATTTTAATGGTAAATGGTTGTTCAGAAATGTCTTATGGGATGAATTTAAGTAAGATGTAAAATTGTTTGAGAGTTTTTGGTGGAAAATTGAGCGTTTTCCATTTGTTGGTTGTGAAATGAGGGTTTTTCTACCATTATGCCACCAAATTTTTATTGGATGAGTGTTTTATTGAGTTGATTGCATTTTTGTGATGTGGAAGGTATGAGAACCATTGATTTTTCTTGAAATTTTTATTTTTTAAGTTTGAGATTTTAGTGAATTTTGATGCTTGGGTATTCGTGCCTAATTTTGAGGCAATTTAATATATTGATATATAAGTATTTAATTATATATGTGAACAACCTTAGTTCTAAATGGAAATTTTCATGGACGTGTCGTAATATGCTATGGCACATGAGATTAATTGTGGGATCAATGAGGATCCAAGCTCTTGGTTTGGAACCAATGGAGCGTATGTCGTGAGCGTTGTTTACAAGTAAATTATGATAAATTGGAAGAATGAGAAAGAAATTATTTTGTATTGTTCCATTATGTTTTCATTTTTTGTCATAAGCTTGGGATGGGTGTGAAGCCATAATTGGGGAGTGGATCTCAATAGGTGCCAAGGCACAAAGGGGCTGATGAGAATTCCATTGGAGAGTTTCTTAATACAATTGATAACATAAATAAAATTAATGGGGTAACACATAATAATAAGATAATGAGTATCCCACATGTGTGCCTTGAGTGCTATCATCGGCTAAGGACACATTGAGAACACATGATATCCTGATGAGTCAAGTCTCTTTTTCTTCATGAGAGGATTGCTTGGCTCTACATGAGTCAGTCTTGGGACTATGTGATGACATTTCCACTTTTGAATTCTCCACCCATACCCTGTGTAGGTTTGACTAGTGACCCTATGAGAATTGTGTATGTGATCGCTCTTTTGCATGTGTCATGGTTGACTTCTATGCTGATGTGTTCATGTGAGTGCTTTACATATTTGTGCCTTGTGTGGTCGCTAGACCTAATACATTGTGGATTGTGTGATTGTTTGGTCCATATGAGTATCTCCATGAGCACACTGGGGTGGACCTAAAGGTATCACATGGTTAGGTGGTATGACCAACCACCATTGGGGATCGATGTATATTATAATATCTTGTGATGCACTTGATTATGTGGATATGATTATGGTATTTACATCAACCAAATTGAGCCTCGATGGAGTGTAATTTAATGTGCTTTTAGTAGGTTAGATGATAATGTAATTATATATTTAATTTAGTTTAATTTCATGTTAAGTTTCCTTAGTGTCTAGGTGGAATTGTTAGAATGGTGCCTATGGTTTTCCTTCAACACCTACATAGTTTGGTGCCTCCACTTGGAAAATGGAACCTTCATCTCACTAGCTTGAGACCATCTCAGGCCATTAGATCTCTTACAACTAGCAGTTGTCATTGCACTAAAAGATAAACCTATTAATGCCCAATACAACCACTAGACATATAGAAGACACAGGAGGCAGTTAAGCCATATCACGAACTACCACTATGTTGAACAACCAAGGAGACCAAGGGAACAACCAGTCTTTCTCGCCATTGTATCAATCCCCTCTAGGGCAAGTGCATGGTTCAAACCTATGACCAAGCTTTGATACCACTTGTTGCAACTAGCGGTTGCCTTTGCACCAAAAGATCAACCTGTTAATGCCTGATACAACCACTAGACATGAAGAAGAAACATGAGGAAGTTAATTCATGTCATGAACCATCGTTGTGCTAAACAACTAAGGAGACCAAGGGTGGAATCAGTATTTCTCACCATTGTAACAATTGGTCAATATATCTCCATATAAAGTGGTTCCTATGTTCTTCGGTACCTTTGTCTATCCATTAGCACCTACACGACCACTAGACTAGGCATTGCCAGTGAAATTGTGTCTGTTCTTATAGATTGGTACCTATGTAGATCATTGTCTATACCTATCCCTCAACACTTCTGGCCTACATAAAATAGTTGATGGTTTTGATTTATGATTTGATCATAGGACTGGATTGAATTGTATTATGAATGTTCTCAAGCCAGTTCCTCATCATATGCTTGTTGGTATTGTGATTATTGCACGAATGACCTTCCCAGGAACATTTGTATTTTGGTGTTTAAAATGAACCTTATATTTGAAGGCCATGGAAACCTTTGAAGTTTTTAATAGTCTTTTTCTTATGATTAGTGCATATTTTTCTATTGTTTATCATCTTGATTTTGTATAAATGATGTTCATAATTGTACATTCTTATGTAATTGAAAAAAAAATTATTCTGCCTCTGTTAGCATATGTTTTTTCCTTCATTTTGAGGGCTCTTTTGTGGGGCATTACATATCACACATGTTTTTCTCTTATTCATGTCTTCATAATTTCATAAATTTAAGTGTTAGGAAATAATGGTTTGTTGAACAAGTCGAATAACTGAGAGGGGAGTCGAATCAGTTATTCAAAAACACTTATTAAATTTTTTACTAAACTAGTAAGCACTTGAACAATTTAGAAACTTATAAAAGATGTAAACATGGGAGCACAAAACATCAACACAATGAACACCATATTTTACATGGAAACCCAAACTAGGAAAAACCATGGAGAAACTAATTCTCATGTAATGAACACTGGTTAAGGTGACACCTATTAAGGTGATTTTTACAAGGGCTCACTGCTGGTTTTCTCACTACGGGTTGGCTAAGTGTCGGTCGAGCTAACTACCTTGAAATATGAAATATGGAAAACTACCAATACACATAGGCTCACTACCAAAAAAAAATATGTTTACTGATAAAATTCAAACTAATAGAATTGCATCTGATTATGCATGAAAAATTTCTAATTGATAAAAAACAGATTACCAACAATATAGATCCAATACAGACCCTTTTCCAACACACACCAACTTCTACAACACAATATATAAGGCCTTCTTCTGTTCTACTCAATTTATTTCACGCCACTACCTAATATACCAAGAAAAACTTGCACTATATCACATCCCTCAGTTCTATGTCTCCATCTTGCACATATATTCACATCTATCTCAACATCACATGTACACACTCACTCCAAATAAAAAAGGTTTTCTTTATTTATACAAGTATGTGATCATACATATATCATCCATACCAAAAGTGTGTCGACCACAATACAAAAATGTATTACAATTATATTCAACATGCTACCACCAACCCTGAATCTAGGTCATGTGAACCATTTTTTCACCTAAATTCATTAATGATTTTTTCCTTATCTTATGTTTATTTTACCCTTAGTGACTTTTATTTTGAAGGAAGCAACACACGTATTTCCATCTATCGGCACGACGTTCCTTTGGAGCGTCTTTGTTATTTTTATTTTGCTAAAGGTCCTGCATGAGTGCCATGTGTCCTTCTAGAGCTCACAACATAGCTTTTTCGTTGTTGAGCCTGGTCATATCCTGAGTCTTCCATGTAGATGTCTTGTGAGATTTTGAAGAGGTTTCTTTTTTGCAAAGAGCCAACTTCAGCACCAATGTGCCACGTGTCACTTCCTTTGTAACTGAGATGCTTTTCCTTGGTGGGCCTGACATTTTTCTAAAGGTGATACACGTGTTGGTCTCACGAAAGTTTTGGGAACTAAATTTTTTGGTTCAAAAGAGTTTCAACACCAGTTTTCCACGTGTCTCTTTATTGCAACCAAGCATTTCCACGCATCCAACATCCATGAGCTTGGTTTGTTTTCTATTTTGCATAGTGTTTGAGGAAATGACTACGTTTTTGGTATGTGAGAGTTGTTGTAGAGAAGATAAAAATGATATGATTTTCACTAAAGGACCGGAAACTAGCTATCATGTTTCCAGGCCAACAATGGAGGTTTCTTTTTCTCAGTTCCATGGATTTTTCCACGTACTATAGTTTTTGAACTGTTTGTTATTGGATGTAATCATGGTTGTTCTCTTAGCTAGTATATATGGCCAGAGTTTGTAAAATGTACAAGGTTTTCTACTTTGATGGAAAAACTATTTTGCAAGCCTTAAAACTATAGTGTTCTTTTGAATTATCAATATATCAATCGTGCTAATCAACTCTTTGTTCTCTTTTGTGATTCTCCTATCTCATGAATGTTTTCTGTGCTATTATTGACTTCAGTATATGCATATGTGATTGTTATTGAGTGGATTATGCTATCAACTTCTCTATTTTGTAATAAATCATTATATGCTTTTCTTTATGTCTAAATAGTTGTTCTTAGATATGTGATTGTTCTGAATTCATATTGAATCCAAGATATTTCCTTGATATTTCATCTTTTAGATTAGCCTATGCATTGGGTTTATTTAGGTGTTCTAAAGTTTAGTGCACCGCCTTAGTAGTTTAGCATACTTCTTCCCTTTTCTCTCAACATGAAATGAAGAGTCAACTTCTAAAATCCCGAAGGTTTCTCATTGAAAAGTACTAGGCCCCTCATTCACTGAAGCTTCCCTTAGGCTATGAACCTGAGTGAAATTTTAGGTGTCAATAGTTCTTTTTTGGCACACCCACTGGGACTCAACAAACTTAGTCTGAAGTTTGAGTTGTTGTGTGAGCCACAAACTAGTCACTAGGTCTCAAGCTATGTCTAGAGAATATTTTATTGTCCCTCCATTGGTTTTGGGAGCTATAGAGGTCAATAAGCGTAGTGTCAAGAAAATCAACCACATGGTCAAGATCAACAATAAAAATAGACGGCGTAGAATATTCCTAGGATTTTCATGGCATGGAATACTGGAAGTCTTCTAGTTCCCCCTACCCCTCTAGCTACCTGAGGGAAAATTCCCACTTAAGCACTTAAAGCTCCACCCAATTTTTCTAGAGAAGACTTCAAGACTCCCAAGGAGCATCTGCAGGATGTAACAAAGGTCTGTAAACTACACAATATAACATATCAGGACGTGGCTATGAGGATTTTGGAAACATCTTTCGAAGGAAATGCATAGGACTGGTACTGCTCTCTTCCAGCCAACTCTATTAATAATTGGGATGTGTTGGGAATTCCTTTTTATGAGAGGTTTCCAGAAAAGGGAGATAGATCCTCATTGCTCTAGTAGCTGATCACCATCAAGAGTGCTCCTCAAGAAGCCATTACTAATTTTAACACCAGATTCAACAAAAGTTGGCATAGAATCCCTACTTCTGCATGACCTCCCACTGATATTGATTACATCTTTTATCTTAAATATTTTAACCCTAACATGTCTATAATGATTCACTCTATGGGTGGACATACTTTACCCGATGCTTATGTAATTGTCGTGAGGGAAGATTATAGCCTTATAGATGCAGGCAAACTTCTTCCTAGACCTATCATACATGTCTTCTCAGACTTGCACACTTTTCCTCTTCCAATTGAGGCCAGCCCAAGTGTTGCACCTATTTCTCAATCACATCATTACTACCCAAATGTGCAACCTAGTACCTCAATGAATCAACCTAATAATGCATATACTCCTGTTGCAGTTGCATATGAGGTAACTGATATGAAGAACCTACTGTCAAATTTATCAAATGAGATCATCAACCTATAGAGGAACAATATTCCTATTCTAAGCCTCCTTACCAGAACTATCAGTTTGGGAAACCCAATTATCAAAACAACCAGAACTATGGAGGCTCAAAGTTTGGCTAGCCCCAAGCAAATACCAGTTGGTTGCTATTCCCTCATCTCTACAAGCTGTTCCGCTGAGTCAGAATAAAGATCTGGTCCCTGGCCAGAACAACTTGGCAGATGATACTCATATACACATGGTGATTCCCCTATAATGCAGAAAATTCACCGCGTAATTTCCCAATAGGAAAATAGCAACAACTAGTAGTGGAGCATAGAGCCCAAGGTATTTCTATTGACCCTAGCATGTATGCATCTCCCAACATGGAGACTGCTGCCTTAGCTACTTAGATGCAAATTATGTCTATGGAGAGAGAAACTGAGATTGCCCCTGATCATGTATTGTTCTCCTAGATGGAGGATGAGGAGGTAGTGATCGCAAACTTGTTCAACCCTAGCGATGCTTCAGCATCTACATCCAAGATGCCACAAGTGTAGTCAAATTATAATATTCACTCCAAAAGGCGAAACACATGAGAGGAAGTGACCCATCAAGAAAATACTAGCACGATTAAAGTCGTGCCTGAGTCTGATGTTGTTCCTCCCTACCTGAAGCTGAAGGAGACCATAGCTTATAAATATGAGCCAAGGAGAATTGAAGTAGCCACTTTGAATGTGTTCAATCAATTGAAGAAGGCTCATATGAGTGTGTCCTTATGGGATATCCTAAATATTTCAAGACAAAAGTCCTTACTGCAAGAGGCACTATCTGGTGTGGAAAAGCTACAATCTACCCTGGAGAACACCATGATGTAAGAAAAAGACAAGGGGTTTATGAGAAAGCCTAATGAACCTAGTAATTAGGAGAGTACTCACACTGCTCTTGTGAATCGAGGAATTCCTAGCATGAACATGAAGGTAGAGAGAATAAACCTACCCCATTCTACCTAAATCTCATTTTTAATGGTAAGTTATTACATAATTCCATGATTGATAGTGGCGCCAATACTACAGTCATGACCAAGAAAATTACTGAGGCATTAAATCTTCAATATGAACTCCTGAATAGAGGTGTCATGCAACTTGGTGGCAATCAAGTGCAAACTATAGGGATTATAAAAAATTCCACTCACCCATTATGCCTATCCAAGTATCATAGTATTGAAAGAAGTGGTTGTGGTAGACATTCCCGTTGCTTTCAGGCTCTGTCTCTCTCGTGATTTCATTGCTAGGATAGGCAGGTATTTTTCCTTGGATTGGTCACATCTTATCCTTAGGAAAAAGTATAGAGACAAGCTCAATATTCTCTCTGAATCATTAAACACTGAGCCTATGGTGTTTGAAGCATTGACCAACTCCGAGTCCCAAGAAGAAACACATTTTGAAGAGAATCTTGAAAATAAGGAGATCCCTGAGTATGAAGAAACAAGGGAATTGTTTTTCAGTGACTATACCGATGCTAGTCAATTTTTAGATTACCACTCCACTGGTCTTGGTACCTAAGTGATTTATGAAGAAGACCAAGCTATTCCGTGGGTGACCAAAGATGCTGCGGCTGAGGCTGAAGCTGAGGATAATGAAAATAGAATTTATTCCCTCTAGAATTTATACTTTGACGGTGGTAGATGCAAGAAAGGCTTTGGCATGATTTTTTGTCTAACTTCTCCTACTAGGGAAAGAACTCTGAGATATTTCTGTTTCCAGTTCCCCTATTCAAATAATAAAGTAGAATATGAAGGACTCATCCATTGGATGAGCCTTGCGGAGTGGATAAGAATCAAGCAATTGAAAGTACTTGGAGAATTTGAATTGGTGGTTCACCAAGTATGAAATAAGGTTTCTTCCAAACATGTACACATGCGATCCTATCATCACCAAGTGTGCGATCTAATGGAAATATTTGATGCTTTCAATATCCAAATCATCCCCAAAAAGATGAACACTATTGTAGATAACCTAGCCACTATTGGCTTAGGTTTCAGTATTGCTTCCAACTGGCTGGAGAATAAGCATGTTGTCTACATAATTGTAAGGCCTTCCATGCCTGATAATGATCAAAACTGGTAGGTTTTTGAAAGTGATTAGTGGATCTCTTCTTTTATACAAAATTTTGGATAGTTTCCCAACCAATTGCAGCCTAAGATTGTAGAAGCTTATGAAGATCAAGTTATTCAGTTGAAAGGAAATAAGCTTCTTAGAGGGTTGATCACTCTAGAGAACATCTTTGATTGCGATGATGCCAACACAAATAAGATGAAGTTCACACCTAATGAGTGTGACTATAGTGACCTAGAGGTCATATAAGGAAAATTTCTCAAGGTTGGGAGTAATGTTCCTCAACATGACCGAGACTGGCTAATAGAACTATGTGAAAAATATAAGGTCATGATCATGTGGTCATATGACGACGTAAAAGGTTATGACCCATCGGTTATCAAACACACTATTGATTTGAATAAAGGAACCAAGCCTATCTGGAAAAAGAAAAGGCTCGTAAAACCCAAGATTGAGTCTCTAATGACTTAGGAATTACCAAAGATTGTTGATTCCCATATCATTTACCTCATAAAGAACAACACATGGGTTTCCAATCTTGTTTCTATCTGAAAGAAGAATGGAGATATCTGATTGTGTGTAGACTTTCACAATTTGAACAGAGTTTCCTTAAAGGACCATTACCCCTTGCCATAGATGGAAGTGATTCTACAGTCAGTTTCTAGATTGGAGATGTTTTGTCTCCTTGACAGATTCTTGGGTTATAATGAGGTGCTTGTGAAAGAGGAGGATCAACACAAGACAACGTTCACCACTAAGTGGGGAACATTCACATACATTAAGATGTCTTTTGGCTTATCGAATGTTGATGCAAATTTCTAATGTGCAATGAACATTTCTTTCAAGGATCTGATCAACAAGATCATTATAATTTATCTTGATGACCTTACTATGTTTTCCAATTCTTCTGCAAAGCATTTTAACCATCTAGAACTTGTGTTCCAAAAATGCTAGGAGTTTGGAATTTCTTTGAATCCAAAGAAGTGCATGTTTGGATTTCCTGAAGGGAAGATACTAAAGCACACAGTATCAAAGGACAACGTGGAAATTGATCCTAAATGGGTTAGATCCATCTAGGAACTATCACTGTTTGTGAACCAAAAGGGAGTATAGTCTTTCCTCAGAAAGATTAATTTTTCTAGCAAGTTTATCATAGACATTTCTATTGGAAATGAGATGAGTAACTAAGAGGGGAGGGGTGAATCAATTACTACAAAAACAAATCCAAGTCTCTTAGATGTCTTAAACAATATATCACTATCACTCAGTCAATTAAGATATTATGTTGTAACTCGGAGAACCAATCAATCTTGAGATATTTAAAGTAATTATCCTTTTAGAGATTATGTGCAGAAACATAAAACATAAAGTAAATAGCATGAACTCAGATGACACCAAGATTTAACATGGAAACCCAATATAGGAAAAACTATCGATTGCAACTAGTTACTATTTTTCACTCTTCTGAAGTGAGCCCTGCTAGGAGCCAACCCTGTTAAATGTTACAATAACATAGTGTTAGGTGTGACCCCGTTAGAGGATTTAATCACCTTGTAAGGAGTGGCTTTGTTAGAGGTATTCAAACACTTCAATATAGAAATGTCACCTTGTGAGAGGATTTACAAAAGGTTGTTAAGTCTACTATTTTAAGAGATTTGAATCACTGCTACAATTGTTAGAAAGTAACAATGGATTGAATTGATTGTACATGCAACTATCTTTTCTGATTCATATATTGCTCTGTTTGTAAACTAGATCCTCACTGATCAAATGTTCTATTGTAGCTATGTTCGAATGATTTGTACTTAATCAGAATCCCATCTGATTTCGCCTATGCTCTTCGTATAATGTTCATCACTAATTCAATTACTTCACTTTACAATTCAAACTTGACCTTATATATATATATATAATAGACCTTGTCAAGTCGACCTCTATAACCTTCCAACCAAATAATAAAACTCAAATCTGTCGGCCTCATATGTCCAATTAAACATAAAATGTAATCATCTGTTAGTCGGATGACACTAACTGTTTAACTCGGTCAATACTGAAATTATTCAACACCCGACCAACACTGTAATGCCTGAGTGAACTCGATAAGAACTAAATTTCTTCAATACCTGACTGAGCTCAAAAAACACTGAGATTCACTTGGCATACACTAACTGTGCTCAGTTTGGATGTAGACATCTGTGTAACATCACTACATAAGTGCATATACATGTGTAACATCAATGACAATACACAATTGAATAATTTTCATCAACAATCTCCCTCTTTGGCATTGATGGCAACACAACATGTCATAATACAAAGAATTTTAGAGCAACAGTAAGATGAATCAAATTTTATTAATGTCTTTAGCTTCATTTTGATTCACATCCATAAGACTTCTTCTATCAACAATAACTGAGATAAAATTCTCCCTCTTACATTTGTCTCTGTCTCTGATAAAGTTCTCCCTCTATCATCGATCTCTCATCAGTAATCTCTCCCTCTGTAATCTTTATGACATCAGTAATCTCTCCCTCTTTGACAACCAATGCCAAAGACACCAACTAACATATGAATTACGTTGTAATGTACTTGAATGTACTGATTCATATGCAATGAGCTCTGACAATCTGCATCAACATGATTGATCTATTCTATAGCTCGGTTGATGCATCACTAAACTGTTCTTTAGTGAGCCTCAACTAGGGGAATCACCCCTAGCTTTCCTCTGAGATACATGAATTCATCCTTAGGTAAAGGCTTGGTGAATATGTTTGCAACTTGTTCTTTAGTATTCACATATTCCAACCTTACTTCTTTGTTCTCAACCAATTCTCTCAAGAAATGATACTTTATTGAAATATGTTTAGTCTTGGTATGCATCACTGGGTTCTTTGAAATGTTAATAGCACTAGCTTTGTTACAGTAAATAATAACTAGTTCTTTGATTTCTTCCTTCATACCTGACAACAACTGCTTGAACCATATGATGTTTGAACTATTGACTGCTGCAGCAACATACTCTGCCTCTGCTATGGACTGAGAAATGCAGTTCTATTTCTTTCTAGTCTAGGAGACTAACCTCTTTCCAAGAAAGAATGCTCCACCACTTGTGCTCTTCTTGTCGTCAATACTTCCTGCCCAATCAACATCAGTAAAAGTCCTCAAGTCAAAGTTGCCTCCTTTCTTATACCATAATCCATAATCTTCAGTACCTTTAAGGTATTGCATAATCCTCTTGATAGCCATCAAATGATTTTCTCTAGCATTAGCTAAAAACCTTGCAACAATACCAACTACTAATGCAATATTAGGTCAGGTGTGAAAAACATATTGTAGTTTACTAATCATGGACCTGTAGGTATTCTGATTTACCTCCTTTGAATTATCATCCTTAGACAATTTATGTCCAGTAGACATAGGCATCCCAACTAGTCTGGAATCTTCCATTCCAAATTTCTTCAGTATCTCTTTGATGTATTTTGACTGAGTAATGTAGATACCATCCTTCATCTGTTGAACTTGTAAACCAACAAAGAATTTGATTTCACCAAACATAGACATCTCAAATTCCTTACTCATAGCTATAGAGAATGCTTTGCATAAATCATCATATCCAATGAATAATATATCATCAAAAAATATCTCTGCTAATAGTATCTTGTCTTTAGGGCCTTCTTTGATGTACAAGCTACTATTATCGTTAGTTTTCTGAAATCCAATACTTACTAGATTACCATGCAGTCTTTCATACCAAGCTCTTGGGGCTTATTTAAGTCCATACAAGGCTTTGTGTAGTTTTTAGACCATATTCCTTTTATTAGGATCTATAAAGCCTTCAGATTGCTCAATATAGACTTATTCTTCTAGGATTCCATTCAAGAATGCATAATTTACATCCATTTGATATACCTTGTATCCTTTGTGTGCAACATATTCTAGAAGAGTTCTGACTCCTTCAAGTCTTGCAATAGGAGAAAAAGTTTCTCCATAATCAATACCCTCTTCTTGAGCGTAGCCTTTACATACTAATTTGAATTTATTTCTAGAAACTTCACCCTTTTCATTCATCTTGTTTCTAAAACCCACTTAGTACCAATTACATTTTTGTCTTTTGGTCTAGGTACAAGATTCCTGGTCTTGTTCTTTTATATCTTCTCAGTTTATTCATTCATCGCTTCTATCCAACTTTCATCATTCAATGCATCATTGATAGATCTAGGTTCAATTTAACTAAGAAAACATGTACCTTTAATTTTGTTCCTTGTCATTATACCTTATGTCTGATCTCCAATTATTGTCTCAGGTACATGATGCCTTATGAAATATTTTAAAAGTACATGATCCTTCCTTCTTGATTCTGGGCTTGCTCCATTATGTTCACCATGCTCAAATATTGTGTCATGTTCTTCTGTCTGATGCCCGGGTTCCACTGTCTGAGACTCGGGTGTCATTGTCTGTGACTCGATTTCTACTATCTGAGACTCGATTCCCTTTGTCTGTGATTCATTTTTCTCTGCTAATAGCTTGGGTTACACATTTTGTAACACAGTTTATACTAATGAATTTAATGGTTGACAGGATTGTTGTCCAATTACCATCGCTTGTGTCTTAGGTATAGTATCAGTTTCATAGTAAACAAAGTTTCTATAGTCCTCTGGCTCTTTGCTTCTTTTTTCTTCACATCTTTCTGCAAACTCATCAATTTTTACATGTACACTCTCTATGACTTTGTGAGTAGCAAGATTCAAACATTTATATGCTTTTCTTTTACAGGAGTAGCCTAGGAATATGCCTTCATCTCCTTTTACATCAAGTTTTCCATTTCTTGCTTCTTTTAAGATGTAACATCTACTTCCAAATACTTTGAAATAACAAAAATTAGGTTTATAACCATACCATAATTCAAAAGGTTCCTTCTTAGTACCTTTCTTTAGTTGAACTCTGTTCAAGGTGTGAATTGCAGTGCTTATGGCTTCCTTCCAGTATTTGGTAGCAACATTATTTTCAATCATCAAGGTTCTTGCACAATCCATGATGGACCAATTTCTTCTTTCTGCTATTCCATTTTGCTATGGTGTACCAGGGGAAGATACCTGTCTCTTGATTCCTCTTTCATTGCAAAATTCATTAGAAATGAATTCTCCCCCTCTATCAGATCTTAGGCACTTCAGTTTCTTTCATGTTTCCTTTTCAACTCTGACAAGGTACCATTTGAATTTTTGAAAATCTTCTGATTTTTCTCTGAGAAACATAACAGTCATCATTCTGGAATGATCATCAAAAAATAGAATGAAATACTTCTCTCTAGTGTAACTTATTGTCCCAATTGGTCTACATAGATCAATATGTACCAATTCCAAGACTTCTTCAGTATTATAGTTCTTTCTCTTGAAACTAGATTTGCTCATTTTCCCAATTTGACATTGTTTGCATGTTGCTAATTGAGGTTTCTTTAAAACAAGAATACCTCTAACTCTTCTATTCTTGCTTATGTTAATCAGGTTATCAAAGTTCACATGATAGAGCCTTTTATGCCATAACCAAATTTCTTCTACATGTGCAATAAAATATGAAATTTCATTGAGATCAACATAAAATAGATTACCTTTTGTTTGCTTTCCAATTTTGACTAGGTTTCCTTTACCATCTAGGAGCTTGGCCTTACCATTCATGAATTCTACCTTGAGATCAATGTTATTCAGTTGTGCCATAATTAGTAGGTTTCGACTTAGTCCTGTTGACGGGGTTTTGCTGACCGGGTCCGCCAACAGTCATAAGTTGTCACTGGGTTCGGGGGAAATCGGCCAACTCCGCCTGCAAAGGTTGTCTGGGGGAAATAAATCCTCTGGGCCTTCAAGCACTTGGGTGTCAGGTCACGACGGTGCGGGGCTCGGTTGGGAGAGGTGACTGTTTTCGAAGGGGATAGCTGGTTACTTCAACTCATTCTCTCGGAGATTCAGAACAGTAAGGGTTTCCCGGAGCATTCTACACTTAGCGAATAAAACGAAAAAGATCCTGCAGGGTTAGAAACATTTATCTAACTACAGTCATGCTGAAATGTCTGGAACATCAACAATACTCTGAAAGACTACACTAAATACCGAAGAAATACACAACCATCAGTTAGCATTTTATCAGTAGCGGAAATAAAGAGGTCGTTAATCTACTTAACATATCAGAGTAGAGGACATACAGAACATTAAAACATGAAATACCATTAACTTAGAAGTAGGGACGCTAACAACATCATTGCCAAGAATCCTTCCTTCTTCATTAAAATTTAGTCCAGCAAGCATTGGTGCGTGATACAATAGTGGCTCGAGGGGAGCATCTAACTACCAAGAACAGAACAATGGAGCATTGAGCTCTGCAACTAAAACCAGAAATCACTTTGCTATTTCTTACGGACAACAAAATCATCAATTTCACCCCCTTGGAAATGGGCCGATTTGCCTATTTATACAACTCTCTAACCCTAACCCTATTTTACTGTGCTTCAATAAAATACAATATCTGGGGGCCGGTACTACCTGCGCCACCCTACAAAAGACCTGGAG
>MU224399.1:1719419-1738742 GCA_018584345.1 Thuja plicata
TTACAGTTCTGGAGGAATAACGGTTTAAGGCCGACGTATGTAACATGTTTATTGAGTTGCACCTATCTTTAGGATATGCATGTGTATATTCATGATGAGTTATGAGTTGTTGATATTAATCTAAAGGTGCCAAACGTATTTCAAGAAGATTGTAAAGTTATGGTTAAATTGGTGAAGCCGACTTAGTGAAGCGATGCGTCTATTGAGTTAGTACTTGCACGATTGTAATTATGCTTGCGTGCTTAGTAGAGCTGACAAGGATGTTATGAAGAGTTTTTTAATAGGTCCCATGATCTCATACTTGGTGTATGTACTTATAGAAGGTCATTTGTGATAAGAAAAGTTGTGAAAGCCAGAGATAAGAAAAGCAGTACAGAGTGTTAAAGTAGTAGAGCTATATTTATCATATGTTGATAATATAGATATTGAAGTAGAAGCTTTCAGAATACAGATAAGATTGTTATAGTGATTTACAAGAGGTTAAAGCATTGGCACACAAAAGGAACTGATCAGACAAGCAGTGTCACAAGCAACAATTCATCTTGTTGATACAGTGTGTATCAAATATCCAGAAGGTTGTAGCCTTCACCACTTGGACAGTGATTCCTTGGACAATGAGTCCTCCACCCCTAACAAGGTTATTGTAAAATACTCCTAACAGGGTCCGACCCTTAACCAAGTCACTATACTACTGCATTGTAATGAACAACTCCTAACAGGGTTGAAAGATCTTTTAACAGGGATTACTATAAATAGTATAGTTCTTTGTGGGTGATAATTCCCACCTGGGTTTTTACCATTTGGTTTCCCCATAACCAAATTGATGTGTTGTGTAATGTGTTATCTAAATGTGCATTTAATTTATATTAGTCTGGATTAATAAGTACAAAATATTTAAAGTTGCTGATAACTGATTCACCCCCCCTCTCAGTTATCCCTGAAGTATTCTAACAAAACCATCTAACACTATGTGTAGAGAGTGTGTTATGGGGTAGAAGACTAGAATAAATTTTAAAAGAAAATATTACTCAGTGAAAGGGGACTTGGATCTGGTACACACATATCTCTCTGGTCCTACAAGAACAAGATCTTACTACAGTGAAAGGTATTTTATAATTTTTGTTGATGAATTTTCTAGGATGATGTGGGTTACATATCTGAGAGAGAAATCTGAGGCATTTGACAAATTCAAGATATTCAAAGGAAAAGTTAAGAATGAATCAGGATTGAAGATAAAATGTAAGAGATCAGATAGAGGTGGTGAGTTTACTTCAGATTTGTTTAATACCTACTACGAAGAGCATGGAATATATAGATAGACATCTGCTCCCAGGACACCACAACAAAATGAGATAGCAGAGCGAAGGAACATAAAAATATTAGATGTTGCTAGAACTATGTCGTGGGAAGGAAATGTATCACATGTTCATTGGAGAGAATTTGTTGGTACTTCTGTGTACACCTTGAACAAAATTTAGATCAAATAAGGTAAAAGTAGACTCCTTATGAATTATGGTTTAATCATACTCCTACTATAAAATATTTCAGAATATTAGGAAGTAAATGCTATATCAAAAGAGATGATGAGATAGGGAAGTTTGATGCTAGAAGTCATGAAGGTATCTTCCTTGGTTATTCTACTAAGAGAAAAGCCTATAAATGTTTCAATATGAGATTGAGGAAGATGATTAAAAGTACTAATGTGAGGATAGATGAAAGGTTTCAAATTCAAGAGAGAATGTATGACTATGGTCAGACTACAGAGATTAAGGAGGTCACTGCTGATCCTGAAGAACCTTTGGAGATTGATAATGATATCGAAGATGAATCAATTGAGCTTACGAAAACTCCTAAGACTCTGAGGTATGTTAAGAAGAACCATCCTGAAGATCAAATCATTGGTGATGAAAATAGAGGACTGATGAAAAGATCAAAAGTAAGAGATTCAATTTGTTTGATTTCTCAAGTTGAACCAAAATCTACTGATGAGGCATGTAGAGATGAATCTTGGACTATAGCTATGTAGGAATAATTAGAACATATAAAGAAAAAAAACACTTGGGAATTGGTTCCAAGGCCTAAAAACAATAATGTTACAGGAACTAAGTGGGTTTTTAGAAACAAAATGAATGAGGAAGGAACAATGGTAAGAAATAAGGCTAGACTAGTTTGTAAAGGCTACTCACAACAAGAAGGCATAGAATTATAAGAAACATTTTCTCCTACTGCTAGGTTGGAAGCAGTGAGATTATTTCTTGCTTATACTACACATAAATACTTTAAGGTATATCATATGGATGTGAAATCTGCATTTTTGGATGGAGATCTGGAGTAAGAGGTATACATAGAGAAACCTGATGGATTTCCTTTGACAAAAGATGAAGACATGGTTTGCAAGTTGAAGAAAGTATTGTATGGACTTAAACAAGCACCAAGAGCATGGTATGCAAGACTAGACAGGTATCTACTTCATATTGGTTACATATTAGGTAATGCAGCCAGTAATTTATACTTAAGAACTGGCGAAGATATAATTCTAATCACAGAAGTCTTTGTTGATGATATTATTTTTGGAGGTAATGATGAAATGAGTAAAAATTTCTCTAAAGAGATGGAAAATGAATTTGAAATGTCAATGATTGGTGAGATGAAAAATTTCCTTGGATTGCAAATTAATCAGAACAAGAATGGTATTTTTATATCTCAAACCAAGTATCTTAAGGAAATGTTGAAGAAATTTGGAATGGAATATTGTAAACCTATTGGGACACCCATGGTGACTAGTTATAAACTTACTAATAATAATGAAACTCAGAGTATTTTTCAAAAAAAGTATAGATCAATGATTGAAGGTCGACAATATCTAACTCACACCAGACTAGATATTTCCAATGTAGTTGAAATTGTGGCAAGATATCAAGCAGATCCTAAAGAGACACACCTTGCTGCTATGAAAAGAATTTTTAGATATTTGAAAGGGACAATAGAGTATGGAGTATGGCATGAAAATTATCATGAATTTATTTTACATGCTTATACTGATGTTGATTGGGAAGGTAGTGTGGATGATAGAAAGAGTACAAGTGGAGGAGTATTTTTCCTTGGAAAAAGGTTGGTTTCATGGTTAAGTAAGAAGAAGGATTGTATAGCCCAGTCTACTACTAAATCTAAGTATGTTTTTGCTACTATAAATTGTACACAGATTGTTTGGATGAAACAAATGTTGAAGGACATTGGAATTGTTGATGTTTTGTGTAGCTATTGTGAGGGTCATAAGTGTTGACAAGGGAGACCACTACACATTTTGTTTGATCATCCTCCCTAGCTAAGAGGGAGTGTTAATGTTTGTAGCTTTAGTCGTATGATCATTTAGAATACATATAATACTTAGATATTGATTAATAAATAAATAAATATATAATATATATTATTATTAAATATATATTATACAAACTTATATAATTCTAATATATGGTTGATTAAATAAAACATTAACAATTATAATGAATAGACATGTCCCATGAAGGGACATGCCTTTCCTAGCCTCTTTCCCAATATAAATGAAAGAGATATTGTTGTATTTGAAAAACACATACCATATACAATCTAGGCAGTGCTATTACATTTGCAGCGATCTTAAAACTTAACATGGTATCAGAGCCAAGCTGCAAATGTAGAAGATAATTACAACATAAAATCAATATTGTTTTGGTGATTTGACTAAGGTTATTGCTTCCAAATATTATTGAAAAATTCTGAAGAGTTTCAGTGTTAGAGGCAAGGAATGAACATAAGTTATAAATGAATTTTAACAATGTTTTCTCAAATACAATGAAGTTGCAATACAAAATTTAGTGGTAAAAAAAAAAAAAAACCATTAAGAAAATCAGAATTTTTCTTTGGTTTAGTCAGTAGTTCAGAATGTAGCCATATATAGACAAAAGAGGTCATCAAATTCATCTCCATATTTAGTGCTCAAAGTGTGACAGGATGGCACCAATCTGATAATATGCACAAGTAGAAGATGATATATCAGGAACAACATTAATCCCAGTGATTACAGATTCAAGAAGATTCTTGTTATAGAGTTTGTGTTCTGGTCACTCCTTCAATTCCTTAGGGATGCCATAAAATCATATTCATCACACAACCTAGAAATATAATAATTGAGATGTTAACTTCAATCTAAGTTGATGCAGTGGCTAGTTATAATATGGCAGTCAGTCTAAGAAAGACATATCACATGATGTGTCAATAGATACTACACGTTGCTAAGAAGATATACTTGTGCTTACAAATGATGGTTACAAACATGGTAGATGGTAGATATAAGGAATTCAATTGCCCTTGAATTGAACAATTTACATCATCTTTAATATTATCAACTAAATGGAATACTATCTTCATCAACATATGTTGTAAATATCGAATATGATATCGTATTTGATATGTTCCAACTATCGAATATCATATGACACAAGGTATGAAGTGATGGTAAATTACATATACTATAATCAATGGAGTTTGCAGACCAATGACGATAAACTATTATTAACCAACTACAATTTAATGTGATGCATCTCTACACAATCATTTAAAAGGATGTGCCTAATGTGCTGATTAGGAATGAAGATACACCTCACAATATTAATATGGGACATTATTGATTTAAGGATCGAGCTTTGTGTTCCTCTAATATCCATTCTGTAAATTGAAGGCTTAAGTCTCATTGCTCACACACTTATTTGTATGGGATATGTGAGTGTCTAGAATATTAATTTGTGTTGGAAAATCTTGGGTTTATACACTTATGATTTGACGCACTAGTATTTTATCTTATTTGGATCTATCCACTCAATATTAGCAGCTCCTATGCATGAAAAGGTTGTTAGATCAATTTTTGTTAGCTGCTAAGGTGGTTTGATGACTCTGATTAATGGGATATCGAGGTAGTTTAGGAGAATTAGAAATACATTAGCGAGGGAGTTGTTTCCTAGGTGAAAATAAGACAGTGGACTTCTAGTAAGTCAGTGTTAGAAGATTGACTCATCTAAAGTTATCATGAAGGATAGTCACTAAAAATATCTGTCACTTGAGGAAATTTGAATATTGGAGGAAATGATGAGCTGCATTCTGAATATAATCATTAATGGTTATCATAGACATCCATCGTGAATGACAAGAAATACTGGTCAGGAGTCTCTTATAGAAAATGTTGGAATGCTGAGACATTAGAGGGTGTCTTCTAGGAAAAGAGTTCATGTTTGAACAGTTCTTGGAAAATTGACTTGACTGAAAATGGGTGCTACATAGCTGGTATGGTGAACATGAGGATCTCCCAAAATTGATTTTCAAGGATATTAATCATTTTTATTTAAAAGGGCAGGCCATATCGAGATGGTTTCCCTAGTGACAAGGAAACTATAACAAGCCTAAGGATTGTGATTCAAATGATGTAGTTCCATGTATGTGGGCTAGAAGGATTTTATGCAGATATCTAGGTCATGATATTCCTAGATAGATGGAAAATTTTTTGGATCAAAGGGCATTCAAGAAAAGAGTTTGATGCAAACTAAAGAACAATGACACGACTTGCTGGCAAAAGGTTGATATTAGATTTAGAGGGAGTCTAATAGTTCATCTAAAAGAAACCTTGGAAAAGGAGGTCAGGATGTTGTTGCAAGACCTTAAAATTTAAAGGAAGCATCTAGAGGATCTAATTCATTATGATCTCCAAGGAATTTGGTCATATTGGCTTAGAGGGAGTCAACAATGGAGATGGTTTTTGCAGTCAGAGGACTATGATCATAATATTGAGTCTCATGTGTGCTGGCTGAAATGCCTTTATGCTAACTCCTACATGAATTGGGGTTAACCTAGAGTGATGCAAAATATATAAGAGATACAATACATAAGTATGATATTCAAGGTACCTTATCACTACAGAATAGATGGATGATATTCTCACCAAGTTTCTTGCTGGAGAGAAGGTTCTGTACTTTCAAGATAAATATGGTTTCAACATCCGTGATCTATTATTTGTATGTTATTGCATTCTTCTCTTTGAGAGAGAATTCTAAGGTGAAAGCCCTTGTTTCCACCCTCTGAGATGAGACATGGTGGATCCACTCTCTGAGATGAGTCAAGGTGGATTTTATGTGTGTGATTCCATGACTTTATGGGCTCACCCATCCTATGTACATTTCTGAGAGGTGAAGACTTCTTAGACAATGAACACTTGTATTTGATGTTACAAGGTGATGATATTGTAATGGAGATTCGTTATGGTAGAATTTTTTGATATGTTAGTGCACATACCATAATAGGGTTATATGTAAGGGGAATGTAATGTTCTCTAATTACTATATCCTTGTATCATGATCTAAGGTGATATGAAAATCAGGTATCATGATCTAAAGTGTTTCCTCATATCATGATCTAAGGTGATGTGAAAACTAGGTATCACGTATTAGGTGATTCCTCATATCACGTGTTAGGTGATATGTAAAACTGGGTATCACATGCTTGGTGATTCCTCATATCACATGTTAGGTGATATGTAAAACTGGGTATCATGTGTTAGGTTATTCCTCATATCACATGTTAGGTGATATGTAAAACTGGGTATCATGTGTTAGGTGATTCCTCATATCACATGTTAGGTGATATGTAAAATTGGGTATCATGTGCTATGTGATGTTTGTCTTCACGAGGTATGTGAGACTTCTTATCATGAGTTATGTGATACTTAACATCACTTTTTATGTGATTGTCTTCACGAGTTATGTGATACTTCTTATCATGAGTTATGTGATACTTCTTATCATGAGTTATGTGATGTTTGTCTTCACAAGGTATGTGAGATGTCTTATCACGAGAAATGTGATATATATGATTTTATCTTCTCTAGCTAAGAGGGAGTATTGATGTTTTGTGGAGCTATTGTGAGGGTCATATGTGTTGACAAGGGAGACCACTACACATTCTATTTGATCATCCTCCCTAGCTAAGAGGGAGTGTTGATATTTTGTGTAGCTATTGTGAGGGTCATAAGTGTTGACAAGGAGACCACTACACATTTTGTTTGATCATCCTCCCTAGCTAAGAGGGAGTGTTAATGTTTGTAGCTTCAATTGTATGATCATTTAAAATACATATAATACCTAGATATTTATTAATAATAATATATTGTATTTGTATATATATATATATATATGTTATATTATATATTATTATTAAATATATATTATACAAACTTATACAATTTTAATATATGATTGATTAAATGAAACATTAACAATTATAATGAATATACATGTCCCATGAAGGGACATGTCTCTCCTAGCCTCTTTCCCAATATAAATGAAAGAGAGATTATTGCATTTGAAAAAAAACATACCATATACAATCTAGGTAGTGCTATCACATTTGCAACGATCTTAAAACTTAAGAGGAATAATTTTTGAAGAGCCAGTGGTTATCCATTGTGATAACACTAGCACAATGAATATGTCAAAGAATCTTGTAATGCATTCAAAGTCTAAACATATTTCTATTAAGTAACATTTCTTGAGAGATAAGGTAGCAGAGAAGGAGATCAGATTGGAGTATGATAGTACAAAGGAACAAATAACAGATATATATTTACAAAACCTTTTCCAAAAGATGCTTTTGAGTATCTCAGAAGCATGCTTAGGGTGAGAGACCCTCCTTGTGGTAATTAATTAATGCTAGAATGCATCAGTCAAGTGGATTTTAGAGCTATATCATTTTTTGGACTTGATGTATGGATCTACTCCTTAGGGGGAGTGATCACAGGAACACTATAGAACATATTTGTGTGATTTTGCACCTGGTTGTTACAGAAATGAAGATTTGAAAAATATACACCTTGCAAAATAATTAAAAAGAGTTATTGCACCCTTTTCCATTGTTGTCAAAGGGGGAGAGATTCTATGAGAACATCCATACTATTTTAGGGAGAGCTATGTTGAGGATATTGAGAAGATTGTACTTTTGGGTTGATAGATTTTCCCATATGATGCCATCAATGCCAAAGGGGGAGATTTTTAATTTTTTTTGGAATTGGCTACTACTGATGATGTTGGCATTCATGTTTTGTCGCTAATGTCAACATATGTTTCTTTGGAGGAAGAACAAACTGATTATTACTATTGTATGATGACTGACATAAGTGTTTGAATACTGTACGGATGAATCAGAATGAGAAAAGATGATTATATGTAGAAGGATGTATGGTGATCATATTTCTAAGGTTTCTTGGCTTAATATTGCATATTGGATGAGTTACAGATGTTTTGGTGAAGACTGGATACTAGACTGTGACAGTGATGCTTGAAAGAGTGAGTCTCTATGTTTTGAGTATATCTTACAAACGATGATGATTTAGGTTATATGAGCTTAAGGGATGACATAAGACATGCTAAGGAATGTTTTTTATGGGTCACACATTGTATGATTGTTGGTGACATCAACAGTGACATGTATTCTGGAGGAGACCTATTTGGGGCCGACTTTAGAGATGTAGCGTGTATTGTGGATTGCGAGCGTGAATTACAGATCTTGGATTATATATGATGAATTGTGATTGATGTTTAATTTTTATAGGTACCGTGTGTATCATAGAAAGGGGTTAAATAATTATTTGTATATTGGGAAAGCTTAATTGGCCGACCTAATCAATTATTGTAATAGGGTATATATGAGAGATCTTTTCTTTTGAAAAGAAGTGTGTATATGTATATATGGAAGAGGTGAATTAAGAGATAGAGAAGTGTGGAAGCTGCGAGCTTGATTTTTTGTTGGATGTAGAGCAGAGGATGTGATTATTGTACTTCATAGGAACTAACCAAGAAAAGACAGTTTCTATCAGACAGTTCACTGGATTGTATATTTTCTATATACACTTGTGTTTTGGACTGTAAGTCCTTGAGGGTGGTTTTAACCTTCTCTAGGTAGTGTGCCTAGGCAGTGATCCCACTATTGTTCTTGACTCCTAACATGGTTTATCCTTTAACAAGAACTATGTACTATAATGCATTAATAAGCTCCTAACATGGCTAAATATTTTAATAGGGATACTATACTCTCAGTACATTATTTTTGGGTGCTAATTCCCACTGGGGTTTTACCTTTAACAAGGTTTCCTCAACAATAAAGGATTGTGTTATTGTGTTGGAATTTATTGTGTTATCATTTGGATTAAAGTTTAATGTTTAATAATATATCTCACAACTGATTAAGCCCACCTCTCAATTATGTTGGTGGACTATTATTCCTAACAACTTCACCAATGCCATGGTGTTAGCACAAAATAAAAAAGAAGGTACAGGTGAACACTTGATTGGTTTCTACTCCAAGACTTTAAATGACTATGATATTAAGTACAATTTTGTAGAGAAGCAGGCTTTCATAATTGTGAAAGGTTTGAAGAAATTCAGACACTTCATCGCTTCCAAAAAAATAATAGTCTTCATTGCACACCCCAACGCATGAGAGTACATCATGAAGGGTGATATTATTGAGAAAAGGTCCAATTGGATCACTAAGATCATGGAATATGACATTGATGTCAGGCCCACCAAGGTGATCCAAGGTAAGGGGCTATGTGAATACATTTCTCAGGAAACAAGCTCATCAAATGTGAAAATAGTGGAAGCAATCCTCATACAGCAAGATTTGGTCAAGACTTGCTAGGTAGCTGAGAGAAAAGAGTTCTTGCAAAGTAAGAGATATCCTCCTCATCTTATTTCACACAAGAGGAGATATTATAGACTACAAAATGTTAGCTTTCGCTTGGTCAAAGACATTTTGTTCAATAGAAATTTTGATGGCATCCTGCTCCATTGTGTAGGAAAGAAAGATGTAGAGAGACTCCTAAGAAAGTTTCACAATGGTATAAATGAAGGGTATTTTTCAGCACATAATACCGCTATGAAAATAAATCATGCAGGATACCTTTGGCATTCCCTTTTTAATGACACTCATGCTTTGGTCCGTGGATGCCATGAGTGCCAGTTTTATACTAGAAGAAAGAACTCAACCATGCCTTTGCATCCAATTGTCGTGGACAAGCCCTTTGGTCAGCGGGACTTAGAATTCATAGGCATGATAAATTTGACATCAAGTGTTGGACACAAGTGGTTCCTCACTACCATTTCTTACTTCACTAGGTGGACAAAAGAAGCTCCATTGAAGAACGCCATAGAAAGAAAGATCCTAAATTTCTTAGAAGAGATAGTTTCTCATTTTGGGCCATCCAAGACCATTATCTCTAATAATTCCAAATATTTCTTGTGTTTCCATCTGTTTAAGTTCGCACTCCACAAAAACATATGCTTGAAGAATTCCTGCAATTTTTATCCCCAAGGTAATGGTCTCAAGGAGCATACCAAAAAAAATATAATACATCTGATCAAGAGAATAGGGGCTAAACATAAGTGTGAATGGCACAGACATTTGTAGAAGAATCTATGGGTCAATCAAATCATGCCAAAATCGATCCTCAAGGCTTCTCCTTATTAGCTGGTATATGGGAAAGGTGAACTCTATTTCCCATTTCTATGGAGCTCCCGATGTTGTAGTTGCTGAAGGCTATTGAGTTTGAAGAAAATCCCCTCGCGGAGGTTAGAATAGAGGAATTGATAGAGTTTCAAGAAAAGAAAGAGAAATTTTTTTCTGCAATGAACATTAGGTATAGGGTGGTGAATAAATAGTTCGATAAGAAGAGCTTTGACCCTTCTTTCAAACAAGGAAACCTAGTACTAAAGTACAATGAGTGCGAAGCAATTAAACCTGGGAAACACACAAAGTTTGATAGCCTATGTGAAGGCCCTTTCTTCATCTCAACAAGTAAACAATATGACATTTTTTAGATTGAAGACATGGATGGTGAACCTCTCGGGATCCTAGTCACCGAGATCTATCTCAAACATTTTCATTGATCCCGCATGTCAATTGTATATATGTAAATATTGGTGTGTTTGAATTCAATTGTTGTTTTTTAATAAAGCTTGAAGGACTGGTTCCAATAAGTAGAGCTTGCAGGTTTTTTGTGGTTTTCCTGTTCCTTTTCAAGGTTGTTGAGAAAAATCTGGTGGAGATTTGAAATTTTCAAATGAGGGCACTTTTCATAGGCAGCTTCACTCACATGTTTCAATTGATGATCATGTGTTCATGCACGCTCATCTAGTTTATGAGGGTTAACATATTTTCATAACCCACTTCCAATGTAATCTTGTGTAGTTACCAATAAAACTATAGCTTTTGCTGGAGGCGATGCAAGAAATGAAACAAGATTTTAGAAAGCTAAGTTGTCAAACATATACACATTTAAATGCATTAATTCACATGAGTGTGGGTTAATGACATTAACTACTGGAGCATGCGTACAAAACATATTGAAGGGAATTTTAACATCTTAAAAGTCATAAAGCTTTCTCATAAATCACATTGCAAAGCTTATTGTTGAAGATTATAGCAATTTGAGTACCAGAATGTTTACAAAATTTTAAGCAATTTTCAACATAGAGAGCTTTGAGAATTGGTGGTTGGTTATGAGAAATTTGAGTGCATAGAGTCTTGGCAGCATTTTTAACACAACAAGAGTACAAAAAGAAAGTATGGCGATAGATATGGACGGAGCAAGCACTTATATGGAGGCGGTTGGGTCCCATGGCTATGTAAATATATATGGTGAGGATGCATCTTACGTAGACCATGTGATGTCGCCAGAGCCTGTTTATGCTAGAATGAAGACAAGAGACAAGGGATTGACCAAACATGAGTCTTTTCTGGTAGATACTCTTGAGGAGGTTTACGATCCTAAATTGTGAAAATAACCCAAGACCCTACAGAAAGGGATAATCAATGGATGCGGGTAAGTAGAAAAAATTTACAGTCTATTTCTATCGCCATCAGGATTTGGGAATGTGGCCTACCTCAATACATGGTGCCAAAGGTTCCACATTTCCCATAATTCATCCAGCTGTGTGCAGATAATTTTGTTGCAAAGAGTGGCATCATCCAGGACTCAAAATTGAGGGTGATTATCAGTCTTGGGCCATCCGTCATATGCTATGCATTCCTCCACTTTCACCCCATGTTGAGGTGTTTAACAAAGAAATCTTAGAAGCATATTGGAGCATAAGGTGAGACTTTCAGGTCTTCTACAACAAGTGTTTCAATAAGGACCCACAAAATATGTGTCACCCTAGTTTCCTTTAGGAATCAAGGGACTTACTCATGATGACTTGAAATGTCATGCCCAAAATTTAGGGCAAAACACACCAACATTTTTTTTTTACATAATAAAATTAACTAAGGTTGCACATTGATAAGGTTAAAGTGTTTACTAAGATCATAATAGAAGGTATGACGTAGATGGATATATCTAATCCCAATTAGCAACTGGGTAAAGTTGATTAAAAGATCGAGGGGTATCATGACAAGCGATGACCGACTTGTCAACATCCCTCGATTGAGTCTAACCAATCAGGTTCAACTAGGGTGCCTACCCTTGGTTAGATTTAGTTGATTAAATATAATTATCCACCTTAATTAAGGGGTTAATAAGTCCTATTATCATTAATGCGGTTAATTAGTAATCCATAAATTATCACATTTTATTAATAACACTTTTACCCTTAATATATTTTTGCTATTAAATTTATAACAATAATAATTGCGTCATTCAAATTAGCCCATAATTGACACATTCAAATTTAAAGTATTATATTAGTATAATTTAATCACATGTTATTTCTAACGTTATTTATTCAATATTAATTTAATATCGTTAGGTCATTACAACCATAATTAAAATTAAAATAATGCATGTTATTTAATACAAATAACTTCACCCCCTAATATTATCTTCATTTCGAGAGGAATTTTATTATGTGATATTAATATTTTCAACTCTCATAAGAATGTATAGCTCGAATTAATAAAATAAATTATTGAATTAAAATCATGTTTGATCGCCCCTTTTAATTAAAAGGCTCAACAAAATTTTTATTAATATTAAAATCTAGATTTAAAGACCTATTTATATTCCTCCTTATAATTTAATGGCCTCTTTAAAATTTTAAAGAATCAATACTATTCTAAAATTGTGCACAACTTTCTTACAAATCTTTCTTTTAATTCATTACTAAAATTAATAAATTTATTGCCATATAAATTAATTGAATGGCTCCACCAAGGTAACACTAATTAATAATTTAAATCAATAACCTTTAAAATTCTACATGGTAAGACAAATTGCTATTTAAATGACCTTAAATAACCTTATCAATTTAACTAATTAATATTCTTTCTACCCAATGTTCATTGCCAAAAATAATTTAACGAATATACCATAATGTCACATTTAATATAAATTTCCTATCTCATGATTTAATATTTATTAAATAAATGTTAGCCCACTAATAAAGAACCAACTACTCTCTCTTTTTAAAATTTTAAAATCAAATTGGAATTCCCTCCCATTGACTTTTCATTCCAATTTAATATTACTATATTCTTTTAAACCTAACCCTAATAGGTTTTTCCTCAAAACAAAAATGAAATGAATCTTATCATCTCCCCATTTCCTCTCCTCTTCCTCTCCTCCTCAAACCCTAACCTTAACCCAAAATTAGGGTTTGGGGAGGATTTTACTCTCACATTATTTCCCCCTCTTCTCTCTTCCTCTCTCTTCTCCCCCCTTTTTTTATGGTTTGCTGTTGCAGGTTAAGCAATGGAGGGTTTCATCTTTTTGTTAACATTTGTTGCAGGTTTTAAGGAGGGAAAAGAAAAACACACACATATTGTGTGTATATATTCTTTTGCTCTTGTTTTAATGGTTGTTTCCTTTTTTTGTTTAAAAAAAATGTAAAAAAAAAATTAAAATGGGGAGGGGTTGTGAACTCCCCCCAACTGTTGTTGTAGCTCCCCGCGGTGGCGGAGCCACCTGTGGTAGCCACCATGGTAGTGGCCTACAGGCCACAAACTGTGGTGGGATGCCACAGTTGTGGCGGCCAAACTGTGGTGGGCTGCCATAGTTGTGGCGACCTCCACAAACCATGGAAGAAGCTGCAACTGTGGGGGTCTCCACAACATGAGCTTCCCCCTCATAGCCGCACCCTCCCCTAAAAGAAAAGGGTTGGTTGGGTTTTTTTTTTATCATTAGTTTTTTATATACATTTTTATTTTTATTTTTTTTGTGTTTGTTTTTATATATATTTTTTCTTAAATAATATTTTAAATATATATACATATATTTCACTGTATATACTTTGACATATATATATATATATACCTGATATATAATCATATACTCACTTATATGTTTAGATTTAAATATCTATCTGATATATATATGAATATATACATATACCTGATATATGATCATATACTCACTTATATGTTTAGATTTAAATGTCTATCTGATATATATTAGATTATATGGGTATAATTTATTTTTTAAATATACATGTATATTTACATGCTTGTGTATATATATGTATAAATACATTTTAAAAAAAAAATCTTAACACTCAAATAAAAAATAGATTTGTTCTAACAATATGCATAATCTTTTTTTTTAAAGGGACTTTATATAACATCAAGAAAGTAATAGTAATATCAACATTCATTTAAACAACCCTTTTTTTGAATGAGAATATTTCGACAATGCTAAAATAAGGTAACTTCCATTATTACAATATTTTCTTCCTTTCTTTCAAATGAAGTACAACTTTATAACTGAAACTTTACAATGAGAAATTACACATTTAACCTTTTCTTTTCAAATGAAACTACAAGCTTTTCAAAAATGAAATTTTACAATAAGAAAGTACACATTTATCCATTTCTTTTCAAATGAAACTACAAGATTTTTGCAAAAATGAAAATTTAAAATAAGAACCCACACTTTAACCACTTCTTTTAGAATACCTTTTCTTCCTTTCATCCTTAAGAAGAACATGCAATAAAATACATCTTGACCATGGAGGCTCACCTCTCAACCTAGGCCTTTACAAGGCCACCCCCGAGCCAGGAAAACTAAAGACCAAACAAGATTCACTCATTTATCACATATGCAAAGAGAGTAAGAAGATTTATCAACCATACATAACACAAAAATATTCCAACCTAAGGATTCACACTTAAGGTCACTAAATGACCCAATAATGGGGTGAAGGTGGACCAAGTACTTAGGAGGAGAATTCCAAAATAATAAAATACAAATGTCTTCATAAGGCATACAACCCACATTATTTATTTTCAATATAAAGCCCACAAAAAAATTTGACCCCGAAATGACAACATGCCAAAAATCCCCTTATGACCCCCAAATAAAAATGGCATAAAGACCCCATTATATTTTCCATATACCTCTCCTCCATGACGAGAGAATTTACACTCACTAAGTTGTCCTAAATACATTCACTCCAAGGCTACTCTTCCCTCCCAAAGGTGAGTTTGGCCTTGCACTCCCAAAATAAACATACATTAAAGACATTGCAACAACCATGAAAGCAACACAACAAAATCTCCACAACATATTAAACTACAAGAGTTCATACACAATGAACATAAAACCAATGGAGAAAGTGCAACCAACCTCTACTCAAGTTATGAAAAAATGAGGTTTGATGAAGAGCTCCAAGCCCCAATCCTTCTCTAAACTCCTTAGTTGTCTCCAAAGTTGGAGAGTGGGTGAACAAGCTCCAAGTCTTGGGAAATCCCACTAAAAAGGCTCTACACACTTCCCACAACCCTCTTGGAAGAAGATATGAATATTCATTGGTTGTTCTTCCCAAAAATGGAACTAGAAAAGTTGACTTGGGAAGGAGAAAACAAGTAACTTGCACATGATTGGAAAGGTTGTCTACCCAAGACCATCTTCTCCAAAAGTCATTTTTCGTCCATATTGGAAAACCAACTTTTGGAAGGGCTCAAGACACATACCTATGTGGTCCCATGGTTAAAAATGACCCTTACCTATAGGTATACCAAGTGGGCCTTGAAAAAGGACCTAAACTCAACCCTAGGTGTTAGTTTAACCCTAAAAAAACCCACCTTCAATTTACCTATGGGTTCCTCTTGCTTGGACCACATTCAAGGCTCACTAAGCAAGTAATTTACATGGGGATCATACATGGTACTATCCTAGGTTTTGTTGCAACACCTCATCCCCAAATGAACATGTCATTACCACACATACACAATACAAGTGTCAAGTGACACCACAAAAATACACAACAAAAAAGACACATGGCATGTCCACTTAGGAATTTACAAAATTATAATTTACCATCTACAATTTACAATTAAAAAAAAATCAAGCATATACAATTAAAAAATAAAGCACATTATAATGAGGTTTTGTCTCTTCATTAGACGTAACTAATAGGGAGACTCCTTGTTTTCTTGAACTCTTCTTAGGTCTCTCTTAGGACCTCTAGGGATTCCTCAATCCACCCCTAAACTTGGAAAGATTCAACTCTTCCCCTTCAAACAAGAGCCTTCCTATCTTGTTAGGTTCACCATTCTTGTGTTCTGCAAGAACTTTCCTCCACAGTAACACCCATGCCCTAATCTCTATTTTGGATTTGCAGGAGGGTCAGGGATTCAATCATCTCCATTCTTGGATTGCAAACAAATTTTAAAGTTCCCAAGTTGAGCCATTTCACCATCGAGTCTTGGATTCCTATCTTTTAGGCTTGTAGCCTTTTTCCTCCAATTAGGCCTACTAAAAAGTAGGACAACACTTTTTTTGTGTAAAAAATTCAAAGGACCCCCAAATATTTTGTGGCAGTCTTCAAGTAAAGCAAAAACCCACAAGGATTTTCTAGGTCTCTTGGCCTGACACTGTCCGCACACCCTGTTTTCAGAATGTGGCTTCTTTCTTGGTTTTGGACCAGTTTTAGGTCTTTGGCTTCAAAACTTGGTAAGCTGATGTCTTGGGCACTCCTCCACATTATTTAATATGTATAAGACATCTCTCATAACATCCATGGCCTTCTTGGCTCATGTCAAAAGCCTCCTGTAATTTAAAACTATCTGTTACTTTCTTTTCCTAACCGGGCTCTTCAACTAGCTCACCTAGGGAAAGTTCTTAAAAATACTTGCATGCATCTTCAGAGCTCCTCCTTCCAGATTCTCGAAGCTCCATGGACCTAGTCTCCATCACCAAGTGGCTGTATAGAACCAATGGTGGAAAGTGGAGTTAGGTCCACATCCTTGCTTCTTGACCAAAACTGGACAACAAACAGTCAAATACAAAATAATTTACAAACTACAAAACAAAAAAAACTACAAAGAAAAATAACTATTGGAAACACTCCACAACATGTACACAAATGTACCCCACTGATAACAGTCACAATTTCAATCCACTTTCATCAACCTTCCCTCTGTTTTCATTCAAACTCTCTGCTGTTCAAGGTACAGTCCGTACACAATAATTGTTGAACCCCCAAATTAGGGTTTTTCTCCACATATATACCCTACCTCAGATGTTTTAACCCATGGTTAAACTTCATCTACTCTAAACACCGAAATGCTTAAGACAACTCAAAAGTTGTCAACAACTTTTGAAAAGTTGCTAATGTTGCTATGCAACATTTTTACATCTTTTCCACCATTTCACTTTCCTTGTGTTTCAACACTAGTCTGACCTATCCAACCTTAGTTAGACCTTATAGGATACCTAAGGACCCTAAAGACCACCATGACATCACCATGTCATTTTCTAACATCATCAAGTAGAGATCACTTAATTGAGCCAAAAAGAGCTATTTTACCAAACAGAAGCATAAAATGAAAACTATCTAAAACACTCTTGGTCCACATGACCTTATGTATTTACATTGCCCTACAAGAGGGTCTTACAAACACTAGCACACCCATAATGAAAAGAGACCACCAAACTTGCTAGCATCTCAAGGGTGCTCCTACACCATACTACCAAAGTTAAGAACTGATGTCACCTCTGGGGATAGGAGCTTAGGACCAATTCCCTACTTCTTAAATTCATTCTCAACTACCCAAGTAGCCTTAGCCTCTGACATGCCTGCCCATTGAATGAGATGTTCCATATAAGTGCCCTTCCTAGTCTTTTTCTTCACCCGAGAGTCTAAAACCTTCACTGCCCTTGGTGTTGGTGTAGGGGTAATCTGAACATCTGCTACTATGTCCTTACCATCTAACTATAATTCAGTATCTACTAGTGTAGGTCCCTTATACTGGACTAAATCCTACACATTGAAAATAGGAGACATTGCCAAATCTGATGGAAAGTCTAGTTTATAGGCATTGTGCCCAAACTTTGCAAGAATCTTGCAAGGACCAATCCTCCTCATTTGGATTTTGGTGGGGACCCCCTTATGCAACCTGGACTTGTTAACATGCACCATCACAAGATCACCCACAAAAAATTGAAGATCCCTTCTTCCTTCATCTACTTTTTCTTTTAATTTTTGTGTAGCCTCTTGGAGCTGCTTCTTTACTTGCTCATGAACTTCCTTCATGGATTGAGCAAAATAAACTGCATATGCACTCCTTCCTTCTGCATTTTCCAATTTTCTCAACTCCAACACACTTCTAGGGTGCAGCCCATAAGCTATTTCAAAGGGGATTTTTTCGGTTGTCCTATTTGCACTGTCATTGTAGGCATATTCAGCCTGTGGTAACATCTGATCCCACATCACTCCATACTCCTTTGTCAAGCACCTAAGGAGATTTCCCAGTACTCTATTGATCACTTCAGTCTGACCATCTTTTTGGGGATGGTAGGCTGACCCAAATGACAAATTTGTTCCCAACCTTGACCACAAGGTCTTCCAAAAATGACCCATGAATTTGACATCTCTGTCAGATACTATGCTGATGGGAAAACCATGAATCCTTACCACCTCTTTGAAGAAAAAATGAGCAATATGACTGGCATCATGGGTGGTTTTGCAAGAAATGAAATGACTCATCTTGCTAAACCTATCTACCACCACAAATATACTATCTAAACTAGTCTTGGTTCTAGGCAGCCCAACAATAAAATCCATACTGATACATTCGCAAGGCCTATTAGGAATGGGCAAAGGCTGATACAAACCTGCATTAGATGATATACCCTTGGCTTTTTGGCAAACCAAACATTGCTCCACATACTTCCTGATGTCCTTCTTCATCCTAGGCCAATAATAGAACCTTTGCACTAGTTCTAGTGTCTTATTCAGGCCAAAATGCCCACTTAAACTGCCATTGTGCTTTTCTTGAATAACATTCTCCCTCATAGATCCCTTTGGAACACAT
>MU224399.1:1740378-1750991 GCA_018584345.1 Thuja plicata
GGTGACCCCATCTTTCTTGAAAGAATAAGAATTTTTCTCTCCATCATGAATTGTCTTCCTATCAAACTGCCATGGCCTACCTAAGAGTAGGTGGCATGCATCCATTGGGAGTACATCACACAATATTATTTTCACATACTTCCCTATTGAAAAATTCACCCATGCTTTCTCATTAACAAGAATATGCTAACCCTTATTCAAACATGTTACTCGGCATGGATTTGTATGGAGTATTTTTGTCAATCCCAACTTGCTAATTGCCTCCTCTAAGATAATATTATCAGTAGACCCTGAGTCTATGATCATCTTGCAAATTTTCCCAAGAATCTTGCACTTTACTCTGAATAGTGCCCTCCTTTGCTTGGCTTCTTCTTTGACTGACTCTTTAATGAGTATTCTCCTAATCATAAGATTCTCCCCACTTTCTGAATCAAGGTTTATTTTAGGGGCTTTACCACTGTTATTATCCTCTTGAGAAATGTAATTTACTCTCTTCTCACCATGTGAGCTAGAAGCTTTCTCCGGGCATCTATAGGCTTGATGGCCTATTTGATTGCAATGAACAAACTTCAAGTTTGCAAAGTGTGAGGCTCTGCCTAAACCTCCAAATCTACCTCTTCCTCCACCTTGGAATCCTCTTCCTCTATTCATGCTTCCTCTACCATTGGTCTCATTGACTATCTCAGTCAATTTAGCTTCACCTTGGGGCCTATAGTCATTGCCTCTGCCTACAAAACTATCTGCAAAGCTTCCTCTTCCTCTTGAGGTTTGATCATCCTTCCTCTTGCTCTTCTCTTCTATCTTAAGAGCCATTTGATAGCACTATCTCAAACTTGTTAAAGTAGCAAGACTCATCTCCTCTTGTATAGACCACTTGAGTCCATTTTGATACCTAGCCAATCTAATGCTTTCATCCTCCACTATCTTGGACCTTAAACATAACTTCTAAAACTCCTCTATCTATGCTTGGACTTCAAGGTCTTTTTGTCTAAGGTTTTGTCTCTTTCTATGCATTTGAACTTCATAGTCATCCGAGAGATAAGTTTGTTTCAACTTAGTCAACATACCCTTCCATGACACAATAGGACTCTTGCCCTCTTTCTCCCTTTCATTCTGAACATATTTCCACCAGGTAAGTGTTGGTCCTCTCAATCTAGACTTAGCCACCTTGAGTTTTTGAGCATCAGTCACCCCATCACACTCAAAGTGGTTCTCAAGATTGTCTATCCAGTCCAAAACTAAATCAACATCCATTTGTCTACTAAACAGTGCCACACCCTCCAAGGCTTTACCACTTAAGGCTTGAGTGCCTTTAAGAAGGGTTCCTCTAGTAAGACCGGATCAAGGGTAGGTGCTTCTTCATCTAGGTCCCACCCCTTCTCTTTAGCTTCTTTTTCCTCTTTCTGGTCTACATTGTCCTTGAATCTTTCAGCCTTGTCTCGGACTTCATCCAAGAGTTTCTCAATTTGAGCCAATCTCTCTCTCAACAACCTGTTATCCTCTTCTTGTTTGTCCACTTTCTTGGCCAATTCAGCATTGGTCACCATCTTTCTTGATGCACTGGATTCCTCACTTGAGTCTTTGGTCTGCAACATTCACTAGCTGCACTATTTCTTCTTCCCAAATCTTGAACTTGGGCCCTGATACCACTCTGATAGGGAGACTCCTTGTTTGCCTTCTGAGTTTGCTTGAAATATTCTTAGGTCTCTCTTAGGACCTCTAGGGCTTCCTCAATCCACCCCTAAACTTGGAAATATTCAACTCTTCCCCTTCAAACAAGAGCCTTCCTATCTTGTTAGGTTCACCATTCTTGTGTTCTGCAAGAAATTTCCTCCATAGTAACACCCATTCCCTAATCTCTATTTTGGATTTGCAGGAGGGTCAAGGCTTCAATCATCTCCATTCTTGGATTGAAAACAAAGTTTAAAGTTCCCAAGTTGAGCCATTTCACCATCGAGTCTTGGATTCCTATCTTTTAGGCTTGTAGCCTTTTTCCTCCAATTGGGCCTCCTAAAAAGTAGGACAGCACTTTTTTTGTGTAAAAAATTCAAAGGATCCCCAAATATTTTGTGGCAGTCTTCAAGTAAAGCAAAAACCCACAAGTATTTTCTAGGTCTCTTGGCCTGACACTATCCGTACACCCTGTGTTCCAGAATGTGGCTTCTTTCTTGGTTTTGGACCAGTTTTAGGTCTTTGGCTTCAAAACTTGGTAAGCTGATGTCTTGGGCACTCCTCCACATTACTAAATACCTGCAAGACATCTCTCATAACATACATGGCCTTCTTGGCTCATGTCAAAAGCCTCATGCAATTTAAAACTATTTGTTACTTGCTTTTCCTAACCGGGCTCTTCAACTAGCTTGCCTAGGGCAAGTTCTTAAAAATACTTGCATGCATGTTCAGAGCTCCTCCTTCTAGATTCTTGAAGCTCCATAGATCTAGTCTCCATACCCAAGTGGCCGTATAGAACCAATGGTGGAAAGTGGAGTTAGGTCCACATCCTTGCTTCTTGACCAAAACTAGACAACAAACAATCAAATACAAAAGAATTTACAAACTACAAAACAAAAACAACTACAAAGAAAAATAACTATTGGAAACACTCCACATCATGTACACAAATGTACCCCACTAATAATAGTCACAATTTCAATCCACTTTCATCAACCTTCCCTCTGTTTTCATTCAAACTCTCTACTGTTCAAGGTACAGTCCGTACACAATAATTGTTGAACCCCCAAATTAGGGTTTTTCTCCACATATATACCCTACCTCAGATTTTTTAACCCTTGGTTAAACTTCATCTACTCTAAACATGAAAATGCTTAAGACAATTCAAAAGTTGTCAACAACTTTTGAAAAGTTGCTAATGTTGCTATGCAACATTTTTACATCTTTTCCACCATTTCACTTTCCTTGTGTTTCAACACTAGTTTGACCTATCCAACCTTAGTTAGACCTTATAGGATACCTAAGGACCCTAAAGACCACCATGACATCACCATGTCATTTGCTGACATCATCAAGTAGAGATCACTTAATTGAGCCAAAAAGAGCTATTTGACCAAATAGAAGCATAAAATGAAAACTATCTAAAACACTCTTGGTCCACATGACCTTATGTATTTACATTTCCCTACAAGAGGGTCTTACACACACTAGCACACCCAAAATGAAAAGAGACCACCAAACTTGCTGGCATCTCAAGGGGGCTCCTGCACCAGTAACCTTGGCTTCACTATCACACATATGTTTGGTTCTAGTTCTCCATTTAATTTCCACGATCATAATCCTGCACATCTCAATTCAAATATCCGTAGTCCAAAATAATCACATATATACATAATGCATGAAAATAATATCAATTAAACATATATCATTAAATTAACATCTTTTCATAATCCAATCATAATTAAATTATCATGGAAACTATTGACATATCAACAATGATTCTTCCTGAAGACCCATGTCAAAATAAGTTAATGAAGATAATCCACTTAATCACTTAACTTTCAGCTATTTCCAATCTACTCTAAATCACAACTCAATATGAGTAAGGAAAATTAACATGAAATCAACGATTATTTGCATCATCATAATAATCATCTAATTCAACCAATCAAAAAGCATGTATTATTGTACTATGACATCATCATGAAAGTCACTAAAATTTATTAACCATATCATAAGTAATAATGTATCTGTATTGTCTTAAAATGGAAGCACTTCCATGTTAAGAATGTTTAGCCCTCCTTAGGGGGTGTTTTTGATCACCATCATATTGTCCCCTCATTTATTCATCCTCTCCTACTTCTGTACATGTTTAGGACACTAATTGGGCCTCTCCAGGAACCATCCATCCCATCTGGTATATTTTCCAGGGGTTTTGACTCCCCGGGTCAAGGTCGACCTCAACCTTGACCTAGGCCAAGGTTTACCTCAACCTTGACCTGGGTCCCCCTTTCAAATTTGAAAGTTTGTCGGCTGCTGAAGGTCATAAAAAGTTCATTTCCCACTTCTAGGTCGGTTGTTTTGGGTTCCGAAGCAACAATTCTTAAATTATATTTAACATAGGTCCTCTTCTATGGGTATAGGTCTAATTATAATTTAATTCTCCTATGTAGGCCTCCCTAGAAGATTGTGCCCTAGTTTCATATATAATGGATTTTTCTCCTTTCATTTTATCTAAGTGAGCTAAAAGCACTAAGTGATATCAAGTACGAATCAAGCACTAAGTCTCCCTAAGAAAGAAGTCATCAAGAAAAAAGTTCAAGCATCCATTATTCTACATGTTTTCAAGCTTTCAAAGTTTCCAAGTCTTCCTCTCAAGCATTCAAATTCTCCATTGAAGATCAAGGATTCAAGCTTTCAAGCCTTTGAAGGGATTTGGTTCAAGCACTCAAGATTCATCATTCAAGCCCTAGATCTATCCATCATGGTGGTGTGATCTTCCTTAAAGATCCTTTGTGCATCCTCAAAGACCTTTTCATTTTTCATTCAAGGTGGATTCCAAGCATACAATCATGGAGGTTTATGGTTTCTAATATTGAGTCCAAGATTTCATATTTACATACTTGTATACATTTGAAATACAATTGCATATCTATTGAATATCAAAGCTTCATTATTAGATTTATTTCTACTACTTGCTAGCATTCTTTATTTCAATTATTGATTTCAAGATTAATTCCTAAATCAGGGTTTGACTAAGGCAAACCCCTCCCCCCAACAAACAAATCTATTTTTATTGTAGGTACAAGTTTAGAACAACAAATCAGAGTGCAGATTTAGATACCCTTTTTGGCAAACTTTCAGGATCCAGAAACAGATTTCCCGTCAGAGAATTTTTAGGTCGATTCTTCCCTAGGTCAAAATCGGAAATTCTGGGTCAATGGTGACATGACTTGAGGGTCAAGATTGGAACTGTGTCAGAACAAAAAAATATTTCTGGGTTTTGTTTGTTTCTGTGTTTCTATTTCAGATCTGGTCTCAAATTTTCTAGAAACTGAGTGTAAACCCCCGAAAACAACATTCTTCATATTTGCAACATTTCAAGGTTAGTACTTTTCTCCTATTCATCTCAATTAAGGTTCTTAATCTTTCTAAACATATCAAACATTCAAATCTATAAACATAAATGGGTATTTAAGATCTTCCTCTTTTCTCCTATTTCCAAATGATTGATTCATTTATGCATTGATCCTTCCTTTGGGGTTAATCAATTTGGATCCTTCATTTGTGTATCTAAGGATAAAAGGAGAGCATCTTATTTACCCCCATAACATATCTAAATCTAATATCTAAATGCAATATTTCTTATCATACATTTTGGTGACATCGATTTCTTATGTTACAGTATCATACATCGTCAATTTATGTACTAGGATCAACATAGAATGAAATACATCATGTCAAATGACGTCAAACCATCTATCTACTAGAGTCTAATCCATAATGTATCATAATAATATATCAAATAGGAGGTCTATCATGAGAGTAAGTGGAATGTCTTAACAGCTTGGAATAGGGCCTCACAAAACATCAATTAGGGGAAAAAATTTAAAATTCCAACATGAAATACAAGAATCCCCAAACCCCTTATAGCAATTATTAATAAAATGCATTTTCATCAAATTATCTCAAAGGAGAAAGATATACGTGTGTACACAATTCCCATTAAATTTTTCAAGGAAACGTTATGACATTGTTTCCATACCACACCTCATTTTAAACCTTAAATATTTCTAATCTTCTATAAAAGAAACACATTCGTAAAGTTAAGATTTTATTAGATACGTGAGAGGAGGGGTCTTACATGTAGGATGTATGCTTAATGCTTGCTTTTATGTATGGTTTTGAACATGATTATAATGTCCATCCCTTTCACATGGGTATGATTTTCAAATTCCTCAAGAAAAATGAGCCTTTCTGGTATGATTTAGTTGAGGAATTGGTTCAGGAAATTATTTCCTAGCTTACCCGTTTCAGCCAAGAGTTCACTTTCCACTTTTTGTATTTTCTGTTGCATATGTTTTTGCATAAAAAATCTACATATTTTGGTCATTTCATGAGACTTTCTACCCATGATTCTGATGGAAAGAGATTTCCCATGACCATGTGGACTCACATCATGTTAGCCACACATAATTTTTACACCTTTTCCTGAGCTTTCTTGGTTCCCATGGTGTGTAATTTTCATGGATGAGATGTCAAAGCACCCACACATTTCACTGATGATCATATGAGTTGCATAACTACTTTTTAACTGAAGTGGAAATGGTTATGTTGGGAATATTTTTCTATGTTGAGAGTGCCTGGTTGCATAGAGGAACCTTTCCAATTACCAGTTAGCATTTCAAAATGCACTCTAGCCTTAGAGGTGTTAAGGCAGTTGGTAATTGTTGAAGCTCATATTGGCTCAGGAAAGCATGAACAAACAATAATTTGAGGGTGAAAGACTTTGGGGCCATTTACGCTAGAAGGAAAGAATGACATCGAGGGAGTGATAAATTCAAAGCTTCTGCAAATTGGCCTCCTTCTAATTGAGGGCAAGTGAAGTTTCAAACCAGATGGCTACCTAAAGAAGAGAAAGAATACAACCAGACATTTGTCTTGTGAGTACTGGGATACTCACATGAGCCTTAAGAAGGATGACCCAAATCTATACATTGATCTAGCGTAGGTACCCAAAGATGAGCGTCCTGCATGGAACAAGTTTTATAAGCCTACTGTAGATGTAGATCCATCCATGAAATTTCCATTCAACATGAAAAGTGTGATGGATGATGATGATTGGTCAGAGGAGAAGCATTTGGCTTTCTCGATTTACAGGAAGGAAGTCGCCCAACTGCAAACTAATATTGGTAACTACTCTTTGGACGAGTAGTTCAAGAAGCTCTGGAATGAAGCACATAAAGATGATCAACCGGTGGAGCCAAATAATTCCCCACCTCATGGAAGAGATAATGCATTAGAGGTAGTGCCCCTGACAATAATGACATACATGAAGTTTGTTGCTCCTTCTTCTCAAACCGTGAAAGTTTCAATGATCTCTAGTCCATCAATAAGACCAAGAAATCAAGGCAGAAGGAAGAGAGATGACACTACCTATTATTTATCACAACAAGTTGAAACTATTGTTACACCCCTACCATAAAAGAAGATAAACACTGGTAGCAGCCTGGGGAGTGTCTCATTATCAATTCTTTCCACATCTACACCGACCACATCAACATTTCAAGTATGCTTTTCCTCCTCTCTTCTCAGCTCCCAGTCTCTTTTTTTGTTTTTTTGCGGCTACCATTTCTTCCACCCCACCCTTAATTGTGCCACATATACCCCATTCTAATGCTACTTTAATGAGCACTCATGTAATCATGGCCGTAATTTCTGCATCCTTCATGGCATCGATTGCACCCATTACATTGGTTGCCTCCACACCCAATCCCTTTTCCAAACCCTCTATGACTAGAGAATTAAATTTTGACACCACTCTTTTGGTGTTCTCGAGCTTAGTCCCATATTTTTTTCCTCTAGTTCCTTTTGGTGCAGTTTTTGCTCTACTTTCTCAAACTCTATAAGGCATCACTCTATTTTACTCTTCTACCATGTCATTCCCACTGCAGTCCCAAGCGTTGGTGCACGTACCATTTGCCCTTCCACCCGAAGTACCATTTTCTAGGAAATATACCCCTTCTTATGCGGACCTACAATAACAACTTGGCTTTGGAAAACTAGCTAGGTATCAGCGAGCCCAAAATATAACGGCAAAGGATGTATTGAGGCCTACTGAGCCCAAGGTGCAATATTTCTATAAAAAGGACAAGTAACATCTACTGTCAGCGTCCCTATAGCCAAAATTAATCAAGCCAGTGGGAAAATGACATCAGGAAATTATATAGTTCACGCCCATGGTGTCAATTTCAGTTCCACGCAGCCGGAGGATAGGGTAGTGCTCACGGAGGAGACTCAGAGGACTTTTTCTTCTGACTATATCAAAAGGGCTAGGACGGTAGACAAAATCTATGATAAAATAAATAGAGTCAAGGCCAAAAATTATTTCCTCATAGTCAGAGAGAAATCTTTAGAGGCAGAGACTACACAACTTTGGGCGTACATGCAGAAAGAGAAAGTAGAGAAAGATTTTTTGCAGAAATAGGCCAAGGATGAAACAATAAAGCTACAAAAAGAGCATTAGGAAAAGGATGAAGTTTTGAAGAAGCTTACTTAGAAAGATTCAGAGCTAGCCCAATTACATGCTAGTCTACAAAGTATGACACAACTCCAAGGTGAGATAAAGATGATGACTATTCAGAAGGAGTGAATTAAAAAGGAGTGAAGTACCTCACAAACACTACTCACCTAGGAAAAAATCTTAAAGGAGAGTGAGATTAAAAAATTAAATGAAAAAATTGCAGAGGTGGAAGAATCCAAACATAAGCTAGAGGAAGTGTTGATTAAGGAAGAGGAGAATTTGGTTCAAAGTAATGAGAAATTACAAGAACAATGTGTGGATATGGTAGATGTGCGACTAAAGGTAAGAAATGCAGAGAAGAATGAGAAAATTTTGACAGAGAAGCTAGCTGTGAAGGAAGAAAAAAATATTTTCTAGTGCAGGGATCCTAGGCACCTCCCTCGGATCCCTTTGATCTCTTTCCCATTTTTGAAGATATTCTTTCTATGAAGTGGGAAAAAATTAAACAATTCATTTATTCTTTCCCACCTACCATTAGATTTTTGAGTGAGCCTCATTCTTTATCCACCGAGGTTAAGCCCACCCTTGAGCACTTCTCTGATTTTGTAATGCCCAAAATTGAGAGTGCTCAAATGTTTGCGAGATGAATATATGCGACATCAGACCAAGAGGCAGATGATGTAGGTTTTGAAAAATAGAAGGATTACATGTTGTCGATCAATGAAATAATCAACTACCATAAGGGGACTCTCTGAACTTAGAGCTCTTTGACTAATTTGGAGTCCTTGCTGGCGAAGGAAAAGGGATGCTTTAAATAATTGGTGGAACACAACTTGAATAATTGATCAACAGTTAAACAAGTTTGACGTATAAACACTCCATGAAACCCCTAAGGAAGACCTTTTTGGGAGAATTTATATACAATAGTTCAGGTGAAGACTGTAATCAAGTCTAATTTTGGAGACCTCGGTCACATATCTTTCCAGGAGCTATTCATTTTGGGTATGTAATATCAATTCTTAAAGGTTTGGTCTTTTCCTATGGAAGATGACTGGAAGCTATTGTAGAAGGCCATGGACAATCTCCTCCATGTTCGTTCATAGGCTGCCATTTTTGAAACTAGAGATAAGGGTTCTAATCCCGCAGGTAGGATTCCCCAAGGAGTCACCATACTATGAACTATTTTCACCTAAGTTTGCTAATGATTTTTTCCTTATCTTATTTTTATTTTCCCCTTATCAATTTTTATTTTGAAGGAAATAGCACACATATTTCCATGTGTTAGCATGACATTTGTTTGGAGTGGCTTTCTTCTTTTGTTTTGCTGGAGGCCTAACATGAGCGCTATGTGTCCTTTGAGTTCTCACAACATACTTTTTTTAGCTGTTGAGCTGAAGCTTAATCTAAGTCTTACACATGGATGTCTTCTAGGGTTTTGAAGAGGTTTTTTCTGTGAAGAGCTAGCTTCAGTGCCAAAGTGCCATGTGTCACTTTCCTTGTATCCGAGATACTTTTCCATGGTGGGCCTGACATTTTCTAAAGATGATACATGTGTTTCTCTCATGCGAGTTTTGGGAACAATTATTTTTGGTTCAAAAGAGTTTAAATGCCAGTTTGTCATGCATCTCTTTACTCAACCAAGTGTCTCCACATATCCAACGTCCATGATCTCAATTTTTTTCTGTTGTGCACAACGTTTGAGGAAATGGCTACATTTTTGGTGTGCAATATTTTTTGTAGAGTAGACAAGAATGATATGATTTTCACTAATAGCCAAGGCACTGGTCGTCGCATTTCTAGGCCAGAGATGGAGCACTAGTATAATTGGCCCCTATTTTCGATGAAAATTGGTTGAATTATCTACCTAGTTTGGTCGAAAGACCCACAAATCACTTTGTCGGTATTTTTGTCATTGAACGATCGACACATCATTGTTAATGTCAAAATTTCTACGCAAACTTGGTCAAAATTATCATCTACAAACAACCATATTATTTGTCAAAACTTTGACAAATGTTTATCGAAATGTTTCAACCAAATGTGGCTGAAATGTTTGGTCCATCCGACGAGGATGCCATACCCATGATGCAAACTTTCGGCACAGATTGGTCAAAATGTTTTGACCAATTTATGTCAAAATTTTGACCAATATTGAATTTAAAAAAAAAACAAATTGTGAAACCAAATAGCCTCAGTTTTGGTACTCGACTTCAATAGAAGATGGACCAATAATAAATATCTTCTTGCTCTCTAACAAGCATTTTGTTATTGGTCCATCTTCTATTTAAGCCAAGTACCAAAACTGAGGCTATTTGGTTTCATAATTTTCTCATTGAGTTTGGTATTCAATCTAAACAACCATCAATCATATTTTGAGACAATCAATGTGCTACTCAAATCTCATGTATCCCAATCCATC